>OX421457.1:4988072-5023072 GCA_949126865.1 Montipora capitata | reverse complement strand
TGTTTGTTTTCTTTTTTTATTACACCATATTTAATGGCAAAGGTCCTATACGGCAATCGGAAGTCGTAAGTTCGAATCTCTCGAATTTTCACCCTATTGCCCCGTTTAAGTTAAGAGATTAAGATTGTTTTGTTATCAGGCAATCTGTGTGGAAGCTATTATCCGCTGAACGGCATGACCGCGGCTGAGCAGCAGCAGTTGATCGACGATCACTTCCTGTTTGACAAACCAGTCTCCCCGCTTCTCACGTGCGCTGGCATGGCACGTGACTGGCCAGACGCGCGTGGAATCTGGCACAACAAGGACAAGAATTTCCTCATCTGGTTAAACGAGGAGGATCACACGCGTGTCATTTCAATGGAGAAGGGTGGAAACATGCGCGCAGTTTTTGATCGTTTCTGTCAGGGCCTGAAAGAAGTTGAGAGACTTATAAAGCGACAAGGACACGAATTTATGTGGAGTCAGCATTTGGGGTACATTCTGACGTGCCCTTCTAACCTTGGTACAGGTCTGAGGGCAGGCGTACATGTGAAACTGCCTAATATGGCTAAGGTGATCACGTTATTTTTTACAATCTCTCTGTGCTGAGGCAGTTGCTGTTATCATTTGCTTCACTGACCCTGAAAAGAATCTCCACTCTCTCTACAGAATAAGTTTAAAGCGGAGAAAATGTTTTCAAACAAAATTGTTCAGTGCTTGTATCGGGAAAATGGAAGTTTTCACTTTCAGATTTCCTGGGTGCGGCCATCTTGAATAATTGTGACGTGTTGTTCTTCACAAACATAACACGTCACAATTATTCAAGATGGCGGCGCCCACAAACTTGGATAATGAAAATACAGTGTGTAATCATTCAACTTAACTTTCGTCCTCCCTTGATAAGTCGCATTTTATCTTCGTTATTCTTCCAAAGGAATATGAACCAATATTCTCTCCTATAGATTGCTGGTGCGATAGAAGGCGAAGGGAGATACCTTCAGTCGCTATGGGTACTCCAAGTGTAATACAAGCAGTTTGTTGGCTTCATTTGCCAGCAGGCGAGCGAGAATCGAGGGTTGATTTAAGAAGAGAATCTTGATACTCAATGGGCGGTTTAATATTGGAGGCGCATAAATCGTCTGGGCGAAATTTTCAGTTTAGTGCGTCTCCAGTAAACAAATGGCCAATGAGATTGCACGCATATTAAAATAAATGATGTATGAAATTGCTTGAGATGAGGGACATGAGGGTTACCATCTTTTTGCCAGTTGGAGATTGGGATGCGATTGGTTCTAAAATAAGCAGTGTTTTCCTTTAAGGTTTTCCGTATATGCATCAACTCATGGGCGTAGCCAGGATTTTTCAAAGGGAGGGGGGGGGGGTCACACTGTGTCAAACAGAGGGTACTCGCGTTTTCGCAACCTGAATATTGGAGGTTGTTTGCGTAAAAAAAGGTTTACAAATGGGGGGTCACGGGCACCCCAGGATCCCCCCCCCCCCCTAGCTACGCCCTTGCAACTGTGGCAATGAGCTTTTCTTTTCCCCGTGTTTATGTCATTCAGTGACACAGTTGTGGTGCGGGTTTCAAACAAAATACTTAAAGAAAACCATTTTTCAATTTTTGATTCAGGACTCGAGGTTTGGTGAAATATTGGACAAGCTGCGGCTTCAGAAACGCGGAACAGGTAATGACTAGTCATAGGTCAACCTTAAAAAAACTCTCGAATATTTTTGCGTTTTAGTGCACATAAAGAAAATAATATTTCCTTCTGTTTAAGGTGGTGTGGACACCGCGGCCGTGGGAAGTGTATTTGACATTTCCAATTCAGATCGTCTTGGCTTTTCCGAGGTGGAGCTCGTACAGATGGTGATTGACGGCGTCAATCTTCTCATCAACATGGAAAAGAGGCTCGAGAAGAACAAGCCCATCGATGACCTCATTCCCAAATAGAGGCTCCGTTGACTGTCGGGTTTTAATGCGCATATGCTCGATGCATCACTTTTCTCAATTGTACTTTTCGCTGCTTATTGACTAAGGCTTGTCAAAAAATAAATAAAAAATGAAGAGAAGCGGTCGCCAGTCGCACGTTGTAATTTAGGCGACCGCCTGCAGTTTATCCGTGACAAGTTTTGCTTGTCTTGCGGTGGGCATACTGCAATTTGACAAGCCGTTAAATGAAAAAGCACAAGCGAAGACATGACGAGGGAAATAAAAACATTAAAATGTTAAAAGTCTGGTTTTCTGCATGTGACGAACTATATCTAGTAAACGTTACAGTTTGAAGAAAGAGCATTAAGCCTTGCATTCATATTCAGTAACGCGGCTGTTACATTGTGAAATGTTTCATGCAACTTGTCTCGCAATGTTTTGGCGACATTAGGGCCGTTTATACGAGAGAAAATAAGCCGCGGCTAACTCTGGCCTCGGCTTACGTAAGCCGCGAACACCCCGTATAAATGGTACAAAATCTACGTTCACGGCTTTCTCAAGCCGCGGTTTATCCTGGCCGTGGAGTTTATACGCGTATAAATAGTACCTTTCGCGGCTTACGTAGGCCGCGGCCAGAGTTAGCCGCGGCTTATTTTCTCTCGTATAAACGGCCCTATTGTGGCGGGACCAAGTTGCACGAAACTTTTCAGTGTAACATACCCTGCAACGGCCAAAATCGTTGCGAGATCCGAAAATTGACGTTGGGTGCCCCTGAAACATTGCGAGGCAAGTTGCATGAAACATTTAACAGTGTAACAGCGCCTTTAAGGCAATTTTTCCTGCAACTTGTCTCGCAAGGCCATTGCGAGACAAGTTGCACGAATCACTGCCCAATGTAACATACCTTGCAACG
This sequence comes from Montipora capitata, assembly GCA_949126865.1. Taxonomy (NCBI): domain Eukaryota; kingdom Metazoa; phylum Cnidaria; class Anthozoa; order Scleractinia; family Acroporidae; genus Montipora; species Montipora capitata. Next base: position 5,020,250 of record OX421457.1, on the reverse strand, counting down.
GCGAAAAAACGTTGTGAAAGCAGTCGCAGAAACCGTTACGGAAAGTAGAATTGAGTTCTACTTTCCGCAACGGTTGCAACGAATTTTTGAACATTGCGCAGTGTAACATTTCTCCTGCAACTTGTGTGGCAACTGTTTGCGGCGCCAACCAATGAAAATGCTCCTTTAATCTCAAGTGATCATCGAAACGACACAAGTTGCATGAAACGTTGTTCAGTGTAACACCCGTAAAACGACTTGTTTCGTAATGTGAGAACGTTTGTAGAAATGGCGTTGCGAGACAAGTCGCACGAAAAATTGCACAGCGTAACACCGCCTTTAAACATTCTCTTCTAAAAAACGCAACTCACCCTAAAAGCAATTGACAGCTGGCCTGTTGGAAGTGTGCTTGAGTTTCAACAAAATGAGCCCCAAAATCAGTGAAAAATTGTGACGCAGTTGAATAATAAAGTAGCTGCTATTTCCAAAATGATGGAATTACCTGGTTAGAATAAATAACGTCGTACGCGTCTTGGAGAGTAAATTTTGACTTTGCATAAACAAGAGTTGGACGATTGTGATCTTTTAAACAGAGTTAACTGAATAGAGTGTAATGTGAAGTGCTAAATTTCAATCCCATATGAGCCATGTGAGCGTTAGCCCTACTGATGGAAACGGGCCCACACAAGGACAGAGAAAAACTCTGACCAGGGTGGGAATTGAACCCACGACCTTCGGGTTAGATCTCCGCCGCTCTACCGACTGAGCTACAAGGTCAACCCTGGTCAGAGATTTTCTCTGTCCTTGTGTGGGCCCGTTTCCATCAGTAGGGCTAACGCTCACATGGTTCATATGGGATTGTGATCTTTGTTTTGACTTCGCTCATTTCATTGTCAAACTTTTTAACACTTGACAGAAAAAGAAACTTACAAAAACCCGGTATCTTGCCATCATTTGACATAGATACTTCACTGTTTGGCGAGTAAACATGCCGCGGTAACTTCATCACGGCGCCCGCTGAATTCCGGCGATGTCACTTTCGATTTTGCGATTTATTTGTTCAGCCAAAACTTACAATAACAAAATTGAACGTTGCAAAAATCCCCCAAAATGTTTGTCGCTGATCGTAACTGTTTATATTCCATATTCACGGTTCAAAATAAATGTTGTTTTCATGTCGTAAATATGTTATTCTCGAGCGATCGTCCTGGAAACTTCCTTCTGCTCTTTCTAAAAACTGTGTATCAATATTTATTTACTTTTGCATCAACATTTGTTTTTGCATAAAGCAAGCTAACAAAATCTGTACCTTGCTGAGTTCGCATTTGTTAGCGTTAATAGTATTTTCGGTCCGATGCTTCTGTTTTATGAGGGGTATATTATTTTGGTCTCCCATCCAAACACTAACCCCGCCCAACAGCACTTAACTTCAGTGAACTTCAGTATTACAAAGCTGTCAGATGGCTCAGAGGGCACGCTTAAACTTGTGGTGAAAAGAAGTTTATCAACATGTCAGCCCAGAAGCCAATGTTTCTCACTTCCCATTTATTTTCTTCAATCTTTCTGGGTTCAGTACTTTGCTAGTAACCACATGTCTTCTCAGACTATTTACCCAAGACTTCTACCATGGCACTAGAATGATAGACAATACCAAAACAATATCGTGCACTGTTAGAGCTACATATCACGCAAGGACAGGTCTGTTTCGTCGTACGAACGTGTGAGGACCTGTGAGCCAAAGGGCCTCGTCTGGTATGACTTCTTAATGACCCCCCAACTTGAAAAAAATTGTCTGGAATGGTGCACGTACCACAGGCAACCCAGTGTACCCTCACGGAGGGTCTAGTTAATATAAAACTTGCATTCACTACTTGCACAATCCCATAATACTCCTGTATTACGCCCCAAGACTTTTGCATAACCATTGTTTGCAATTTCTCCTGGAATATGAAAATGTCCCAAGAGAAGTCGAAAACGATAACTATGCAGATTTTGGGGGGTAAAAGAGGTGTATTATGGGATTTGTACAAGTAGTGAATAGGTAAAGACGAATCCCCTCCCTTCCCTCGCTCAAGGAAATCACAATGTGTTTTTACCAAAGGGAATAGACAATTTTACAGTTGTAGCTAAGTTTATACCTGGCCTAAGAATGGAAGCGAGGCTGCCGGTGACCCGCTTTTGATACAAACCTTCGTACTTTTGTAATGTGAATACGGACTAATTAGAATTACATCAACACAAGCAGTGAGGTCTGTATCAACACAAGCTCACCGGCAGCATCGCAGCCATTCATAGGCTAGGTCGCTAAGCAAGCAACTTTAAAATGGCCTGTTGGTCGTTGAGACAGAATCTCCCAGTGCATGCTTTTCCACAGGCATCGCAGACTCGGAGGGTAAAAAAATTATAAGGATTTGTATGGGATCTCGATAACAAACTCAAAAAGATATTTACCTACCAAAGTTCTCAATAAAAAAGCCGTACTTTATTGCCGTCGTGAATTTCTCGCTTTTTGTGTCGTTATTTGCCTGATAGAATGCGATTTAAGCGACTTCTCAAATTCCCGGGTTGTCACTCGTACCTAAATAGAGGAAAGGCTGGAAGTAATTTCTAGCTTCCCTCACATCTTGCCGATAAAATCACACTTCTCCGGCATCAGTCACGCTCAAACTCTGGCGATGGCCACACGGATAAATTTTCTTCTGCTTGACCAAGTTTCAAGGTCCAACGAGCATCCATTGCTTAGAAACAGCGAAAAATATTCAAATTTTCAAAATCCTTCGAGGCTCGCTTACAACGAATTTTGACACAGCTGGTCAACCGTTCACTTGAGCCTCGATACGGTGAGAGCAAATAATTGAGCGGTTGACCAATCAACATAAAATAGTTTTCATTTACTTTAAAAAAAGCGAGGAAGGCTTGTTCAAAACAAGATCAGCCGTAGCCTTCCTTTTTAAATTTATTTTTCGAACTGCAAAATACTCTAATAGTTTCTGCAAACAGTGATCCCTTGTTAAAGATCACGAGGTATGAATCGATACATTCAAGGGCCAAATGTTCTTAGTGTGTGTATAGAGCAGTTTTGAAATGAGTGTCGTAAAACCAAAACCAAAGTAATTACTTTGGCCAATCAATGACGGAGACAATCCAGTAAACGAATCAAAACTCGAAGTAATTACACGTAGCCGACACAAAGCGCGGGAAAATGTGCACACGCGAGCCACGATTGGTTTTGGTTTCACTTCTGATTGGTTGAAAAAGTGGCGCGATAACTTTGAACCAATCACTGATTGAAGTAATGCAAAACCAAAGTAATTCACTGATTACTTTCGACACTAAATTGAAAACCGCTCTATTCACGGTTCGGTGAGCAAATATTAAAAACTTTGCGAAGACTGAAACTGTGGAATAGTGATTTATCCACCGGATGCTATTAAACCTTTGAACAAACGGGGCCTGCCGTCAGGTGTGGGTCCCAGGGCCTGCTTCTCATACTTCGCAGTCTCGTACCCAGGCATTAGCTCTCTCATCAGACTGAGTGGGAGGATCTGGATCGATGCGTGCAAGGTGTCATGGGAAGGGGCTTTCCATTTCCATCTTTCGGCGCTTTGAAAATACCATAATACTCTTTGTTTGCCCCCCCCCCCCAAATTTCTCATAAGCATTGTTTCCAGTTTGCCTAGGGACTTACAATGATCCCAAGAGAAAACAAAAACAGTGCTTATGCATAATTTCGGGAGACAAACAACGAATATTGTGGTATTTTCGAAAGAGGCCTATCCTGAATAAGGTGATTCCTTAGAAAAAAAAGTTTCCCCGAATGTTCCCTACTAATCATCTCTGTTTTGAGAACTACAATAAAAAAGATAAGTCACCCTGCTTTCTTCAGAGATGTAATGCGTCAATCTTACCCCATTGATGCCTGTATTATACTGATCACCGGGGCTTTTTCATCGGCTCTGGGTACATTTTGCGGTAGCTAAACGAGAGGGTTTTTAAAGTAACACTTGAAAAAACACCTGGCCCCAGTTGTTCAAACTATGGATAGCGCTATCCACCGGATAAATCACTATCCAGCGGATAAACACTAGCAAAACCAATTGAGTTATCCAGTGGATAGTGATTTATCCGGTGGATAGCGCTATCCACCCTTCGAACAACTGGGGCCTGATATGTAGAAAGTCTAGAGCATATGGAACACTGTCTTATATAGTTAATGGAAAAATCACTCAATTTAAAACAACGTCGACTCAAAACGTTTCTCGAGTCGTTGTTTTCAAGATCATCATTTACATCCCTGAGTAAGGGGCTTTGTGCACGTTTTTAGTTATACCTTTTATTCCAAGTGAAGCTATGATCTTCGCAGTTATGAACGCAATTTTTGCAATTGCGTAGAGAAGCCTGAAAAATTCAGGACTTCAACGGGGTTTGAACCCGTGACCTCGCGATTCCAGTGCGACGCTCTAACCAACTGAACTATGAAGCCACTGACGTTGGGAGCTGGTCATTTGTGGGTTCTAATGGTCCCGTGAGGAATGAATCAATGATGAAGTGGTATATGAAATGAATCATAAATGAACTGCGGATATGTAATCAAGTGAAGCTATCATCTTCGCAGTTATGAACGCTATTTTTACGTCAGTGGCTTCATAGCTCAGTTGGTTAGAGCGTCGCACCGGAATCGCGAGGTCACGGGTTCAAACCCCGTTGAAGTCCTGAATTTTTCAGGCTTCTCTACGAAATTGTAAACATTGCGTTCATAACTGCGAAGATCATAGCTTCACTTGATTTCATATCCTCAGTTCATATATGATTCATTTCATATACCATTTCACCTTGTTTTCCTTCAGATAAATTTTTAAAATTGTTTTTTTTTATTTAAAGGGGATAATTTGTACATCAAAATTATGCAATAAAAAATATAGGTCACCATTCCTGTTTAAGGGTAAACACCATCGTACCTGGCTATCTCCATTATCGTAGATCGAAACGACAAAATTCGCCATGTTTTCGGAATGCGCGCGCCTATTCGCAAAGAGTTATGGGCCAGTCACAACTTTTCTCACGTGTTTTGAGAACTTTTTCATCGTGTATGATCGACTTTCGCCATATATTACAATGTTGCAAATTTGACCAATGTATTAATATTGACACAGCATATGCGCATTACAGGATGCGCAGTGCAACACTGAGGAATCAACATAAGAGAGACGGCGGCAACGTAAAAGGGATATTTATGGCAAACTTTAGACCCGGGCAATCGGCTTAAACGTCCGTTCGAAAAAACGTTGAAACACGTTGAATCGAAGTTGAATCGACGTTGGTTGAGTTTAAAAGTTTGCTTCAACAACCATTCACCAGTTCTTTTGTTACCGAGGATGTTGAATGAAGGTTAAGCCGTTTGCCCCCCTCCCTCCCCCCCCCCCCCCCCACACTTCCCTTTCAACATTGTTGGGTACGCATGTGCGCACTAATTGGTCTTCCGATGACGTATTCATGTCCGTATCCATAATAACAACCGCAGCTGCAGCCTGGGACTGAATACCAGGCCTCTCATGAAGCTTTGTTGAATCAAGTATAGGCAACTTCGGAAAATACCATAATACTCTTTGTTTGTCCCCCCAAATTTTGCATAAGTATTGTTTTTGTTTTCTCTAGGGACCATTGTAAGTCCCAAGAGAAACTGGAAACAATGCTTATGCAAAATTTGGGGAGACAAACAAAGAGTATTATGGTATTTTCCGAAGTGGCCTATTGATGATGTGTTGAAACACTTTGCCCACCCCAGCAGTCAAAATCGTTCCACAAAATCAAGTGGCCTTTAGCCTCTTTTCCAACAGGGAAAAATTCTTGGTAATATACGCGTTATTATAAATGGTCAATAGTTTTTTCTTTTCTTTCGATTTAAATTAACGCTCGACAAAGCTGCTTTTGTCATTTTATTTATAAATTTCTCCAACCACGTTTTTTTTATTGCAATACATTCCCAATGAAACGTTTAACTTAATCTTACAAGTTCGTCTTAGACACTACAATTATCAAAAAACGTTTCCTCACTGGAAGATGAAAGCGTTTTAAGTCGTTACTTTTTACGTGGGTATTGTATCGCTTAAAACTGCAGGTATGCCCTCGTGAAACAATTTAAATTGCCACGAAACACTGCGAAACTTTTTTTTTTCATGTCCATTTTGTCATTTATCTGGTCCTGTCCGGTTCACAGCATCAAATGTTATGCTAATTTTCCATGCATTCACTTTGGAGGCGGGATGAGGTCGTTTATAGGTCGCTTTGCTTCCAATCTTTTCTCCATCATAATGAGCAAGTTGACACCGTCAATCACTTTTTGGACGAGGTCGACCTCCGAGTAACCTAGTCTGTCTAAGTTGGAAATATCAAAGACATCCCCTTCTGCTGCAGTATCCACTCCTCCTGTGGGTGCAAAGTGAACAAGAGAAATTGTTCAGCCGCTCACTGCATTTCAGAATATCGGTGGTTCGTCAAGTAGCAGGTCTCGTAACGTATAATGTGATTGGCTCGACAGCAAAGCGAAAAACAAAAGGTTAAACAACTGAAACATTGACTTAGGCTTAAAAACAATACAAGCTGCTTATAATACCAAACAATAGCAGGTTACGAGAGCTGCTACATTATTTGTTTCGCTATCGTTAGTGTTAAATAACGTTCACTGCAAAGCTGCGACGATCTTTAACATGCTTCTTTTGCAATTCAAACTGATATAAATCTTCCACGTGCAGTTCCTTCATATAATAGTTTACCTGAAAAATTACTCCATTCTGATTGGTCAAGGAGCAAACAAAGTCAGAGATAGCCAATCAAATGCGAACCCAAAATGACGCAATGTTCGGCGCAGTCATTTTTCGTTGCTATCGAATTAATCACATGATTTCTCTCGTACAATTTGGAATAAACAAGCACTTGTAACTTTTTTAAAAGACAACAAATTGCACTCGCCCTACGAGCTCGTGCAATTTTGGTCGTCTACTCGTGCTTTTTTAAAAGCTCAAAAACCAACACTTGATTTGACTTGATTTACGTTTAACGTTAATTTCAGTTTACAGTGTCCCCAATTAGTACTCCAGCGCTAGAACGGCTAGACACTTAAATAAAGTTCCTTTCCTTTCCGAATTGCACTCGAAATCATGTGCTTACCTAAACGTAGCGTAGGAGGCGCGGTGGCCTCATGGTTAGTGCGCTCGACTCCGGAGCGAGTCCGGGTTCGGGCCCTGGCAGGAGACATTGTGTTGTGTTCTTGGGCAAGACACTTTACTCTCACGGTGCCTCTCTCCACCCAGGTGTATAAATGGGTACCGGCGAATTTAATGCTAGGGGTAACCCTGGGATGGACTGGCATCCCATCCAGGGAGGAGTAGATATACTACTAGTCGCATCATGCCAGGGAAACCAGGATAAGCTCCGGCCTGATGGGCCTCCTGGCTCTTATACAGAGACTTTACCTTTACCTAAACGTAGAGACGTCTCAGAACTGCGTGGTGTGAAGCAAAAATACCCACAGGTCAAGGAGACTGCCGAATGCTGGAACATGTAGAACTCTAAGAAGTATGCTCTCTCAGTATATCTCTCTCGCTCTCGCCCTCTCCCCCTCCCCCTCTCATCCCCCACCCCCCCTCCCTCTCGGTTCCTCCTCCCTTTCTCTCTCTCTCTCTCTCTCTCTCTCTCTCTCTCTCTCTCTCCATCTCCCTCTCTCTTTCTCATGGGGGCAAAGTGTGAACAACCCTGTCCCTAACTCACCCGTTCCTCGTTTTTGCAACCGTGATCTTTGTAAAATTTCATCAAAATTCGGATTCTGCAAAAAGAAAACACAAAACACATACCATTTGATATTAGTTGTTTGCTTTGATTTCTGTATAGCGAACGGTCAAATTCAATGAGAGCCTTAGTGTTAAATACAGTTGACACTTCAATGAAACTTACATTTCTGCAGGAAACCAATATCCAGCGAAGCTTTGATGAAACGTAGAAGATCTTTCTCGTAGTCTCTAACACCTTTTAGCGGCCAAAAGACGCTAAAAGTTGTTGAGACTACGAGAAAGATCTTCATTCATTTAATTCCATTAATTATTACGATATATATAGTTAGATACCTTTCATTTCAATCTTCAATAGTATTCTTAATTTCCAATTCTTGAAAACGAGATTTGCTTTTTGTCGCTGATAAAAAGTGTTTAAATTGTGACTAAGTTAGGCGTTCTTTGAAAATAATGCCTCTTTTGAGTTAATGTAGTATGTCAAAATTTGCAAATAAAGACTCGTGATAGTTAATATTTCCCACCACGTTTTTCATGGAAGCTCTCTTGACATGCGCAACGCAGAGGCCAGGCAGTGTGGTAAAACGCGGTAAACTAGAAGGCCTAATCGCGCAAGTGCAAAACAAATACGTGCAGCAAGGATTGCCAGGTGCTTAGCGCGGGAAAATCATTGTGAGGATATCTTCTTCCTGATTCCTCCAAAATTGACCAATCGAGACAGAGACTAACAATCACGTAAATCAATCATAACTAACCGAGTTCCCAGGGCTTCTCATCGAGGTTGAATCACAACGCAAGGCGAATGCATGAAGAAGGCGCTAAGAGCAGGATGCCGCTTGCCAGAGGACGTTCGTTTCGTTTTACTTTAACCTCTTATTGGCTTAAAATATAGCGTAGGATTTATGAGCCAATCACTAAAGTTTACGCAAAATTACTCTTGATATTCAATGAAACAAACTGCTCTATCATGTAGAACTCTCTTGAAATAAATACTGACCTTACACAAAAGTGGCAATCTCACGTGCACTCCTGCCCTAAGCCCTGTTCCGAGATTAGACGGGCAAGTTAGGATGTACCCTAGATGTTCGTTCCACATAAACTCGTGTCCTTGGCGCTTAACGAGTGTCTCAACGTCGTTGATGCCGCGACAGAAGCGATTAAAGACTGTGCGCATGTCTCCTCCCTTCTCCATCGAGATAACGCGTACGTGATCCTCTTCGTTTATCCAGACCAGGAAGTTTTTGTCGTCATTGTGCCAGATTCCACGCGCGTCTGGCCAGTCACGTGCCATTCCCGCGCACGTGAGAAGCGGGGAGACTGGTTTGTCAAACAGGAAGTGGTTGTCGATAAGCTGTTGTTGTTCATCTGGAGTCATATCGGTCAGCGGATAGTACCTGCCTTTCAAATCACCTAAAATTTTTATCAAGCCATGCAGCTGTTAGTAATTCGCTAAAATTGTGTATTGAATGGGCGGAAGTGGCCTGCTGGCCAGTTTAAGCGGCATTGTGTTCCGCGCACGATTTAGCATTTGGCAAAAGCAATCCCTTGTGCCGCTACTTTTTTTGCAGACCAATCAGAAGAGTTGCAGTCACTAGGCCCAATCTGATTGGCCACTTTTCGGCGGGACCTATATTCTAAATTTAGGTAAATATTTAGGTAATACCGTAAACTGAGATCGTCACTTCTCGGTTATAAAATAAGTCGCGTTAGTCGTCGTCGCAAAGTAGAGCACCGACGCATCCCAACAAGGCGGAACCGAAAACATACGATGGCGCCTGTGGCAGCCGCTACACGGTTCATGTATGACCTTGGAGAACAGCTTACAACCAGCTGGAATCAGCTGTAGGCTGCTTTTTGCTGAGGGAGAAAAACCGGAGAACCCGGAGAAAAACCCTAGCTCCAAGCAGAGAGTAGAGAACCAACACAAACTGAAGCCACTTATGGTGTCAGGTCCGGGAATCGAAGATTGCCACATTGGTAGGAGGCGAGAGCTCTCGAGACTACGCCAACCCTAAACATCAGCCTGAAATTTACGTTTTGGCAGAAAATCCTAGCGTTTGATTCTAACGTATCTCTTGCCTGTTAACTACAGATAGCGAGCAACTTCTCAGAAGAGAGACAAGGAAGAATAAGTGATTTTGTGTACTTTTGTATACATGTCGCAACCTACCATTTGGTGTTTGCAAAATCTATCTATTATTTTGTGACGCGAGTGCGGAACTTTCATTTTTAGTCGAAGTGTTTAACTTTTTGTTATCTTTAACGAAAATGGGCAAAAAGCTTACCAGTCAGGCCTCCGAGAGCTCGAGTAACGACTTTTTCAACTTTTCTTCTCTCAGCTCTGGAACAGTGTGGAGGAAGACTTAATTTACGGATCGATCTCCCAGTGCGGACCCGGGTAGATAACACATACTGTTCGTCAAATTTTCCTCCGCGAATCTTAGACGAATCGAGATCAGTTTTGTGTAGATCTGTCTTCTTGAATCCGTTGTGTCGTTCTTCGATTATTGCATCAAAAAGTTCCGCGAAGGTTTCGTATGATTCTTCGTCGCCAGCTACCGCTCCTACTGTGAGAATAAAAGGATGTCCTGGATTGTCAACACCAGTTTGGATAGCCTTATCTAGCGTGAACCCTGTCGCTGTTTGTCTGTTTCGAAGCTTGGCGTACAGCCTTGGAGTTAGATGTTTCGCCATTAAATTGTTATATTGCCGCAGATCAGGGTAGTCGGCTAATGGGATGTAACTGTCTCTTCTCGAAGGTCGCGATCGCTCACAGGCAATGCGCACTGCTGCCGGAGTGGAGCGCGAGCTTAACTGATAAGCCCCCAAACCAACCGCCAGACTTCCCGCCACGGCCGCTGCGCTCAGAATAGCGATTTTATGAGTTTGTAAAAACGAAGTGAAAGTCGATGACATCGTTGATAATACTTGGTCCATGCGATCGGCGTTAATATTGGTGAAAAATTATGTTTGAAAGTCACAAAGTGAGGTTTATTAACACCATTGAAAACGTCATGAAAATTAATTAATCGAATTTGGGATAAGTTCCATTTTTGAGGAGTTAATAAAAGTTTCTTATTAATTTGTTCCGTAAAATTATTGCCACGAATACAAAATTGCAAACTCTCTTGCTTCTCACAAGCAACAATTGCTTCTAAAAACGCAACAAAATGCCATTTACTTAGTAAGAAACAATCCAGCTTCCGGACCAATATATATTAGTTGGACCCGGGCTTTATTTCACCAAGAAGACCGAGAACGATAGAGTTGTGAAGATACATTGGCGTATCAGGCATGTTGCCATCTACGCGCAACGAAAGCCAATCATTCACTCGGCACGTGCCTAAATCAATTACTCTGCACGCCCTACACGCTTTGCACGTGCGTTTAAATCATCGATAGCATACTAGCAGTCTTTTCTATGGCAGTCAATTTGCGCGCTTTTTCGGTCGATCTTGGCTTTTTACATATAGAGTGTTTTCACGTGACGTCACGGCGGCCATGTTGGTGTCCCTGAACAAAGGAACCGCGGCCATGTTGGTGTCCCCAACTAATCCTCCGGGAATTGAGCTCTATTATCATGCAAATCTTTTCTTTTGTTTATGTGGAAAAACAAGTTTACCGATCACGTGAGTGAAAACACTCTATACACAATTGAGAGAAATGACCGAGGTAAGCTAACGGGGTGGCGCAATCAGTTTCGAATTTCTTTATGAGGGCATACGGTATATGAATCTGTAGGTTTTGATATTATTGTACTTATCAAGCCCAGACTGACGCAATATCCGAGATTGAACAATTTTATGAAAAAAAAAAAAAAAAAAGAAATCACTCTTACGCGCCATCGTTTGAAAGTGTGTTATTTTTGACGCGTTGTCGCCACTGATCCACGATGTAACGCTCTAGTGAATTTCTGAATCCAACGAACAAGGACTTTGAAAAATGTTTCAAAAGCGAAGACGCAAAGTTCTGAAAATGCTCCAGCTGGTGAAAACTATGACGTCAGAGCGTGGAAGATTTTTTGAACAAACTAGATTGGCCATTCGGCCAAAGGGAACATGACTTGGAACTATTTAAAAGTTGAAACAGAATCATTTCTGCCTAGACCTAAGGTTAATCTTTTTCCATTGCCTTCCCATTCTCTTTTTTGGTGTTCTTCCTGTGGAAAAATACAGCGCGAAAAACACGCAAGCTTGCGTGAAATAATGCTTCCCTCGAAATGACAGAACTCCATCCGCGAAGCGTTCCGTCCGACGCGGGTAGCGATTTCAATGCAAGCTCTTTTGCTATCCTTTGTAAAATTAACAGACTACTTGTAGTGGAGTGGTTTTTTAATACTATTTCAAGAATGCCTTAACTCGCAAAACCAGAAACACTTTAATGGTATTAAGTTCCTCAGATTTGAGGTGTCATCAAGGTATTCAGATCTAGAGGCGCTCAGCGAGCTACTGTTGATTGGTTAGCTGAACAATACGAACAATTTTCTCCAATTAGAGGTCTTGTTTTACCAGCAAGTTGGCTTTCCTACAGCTTCTTTCTCACTTTTTTCACGAAACGAGAAAGTTTCGTGTGGGCTGTCGAATTGCTGTTTTGCTAAAAACATTTTTGGTATTTTGAGAGTTCTACGATATTTTGCAAGTGACCATGTCATAAGTGCAGTGTTTACATAAGTGTTTTATCAACGTACAAACGTGCTCTCGAAGAACATCTTTACAAAAGTGTTTGTTTTGCTTTGGGTCTGCCCTTCCTCGAGATGCCGAATTGCTCATTAGCGGATTACAAATGAATGGCCTATATATCTACGGAAGTGATGTCTTCCATCACACCGTGAAAATATTGCAATTGTAGACTTTCCTGCCATGTTGTAAGTGGATTATCAAGTGTAAGATGCGCCGATGGCCTGGACTGAAGAGTTGTTTTTCAATGGAATGCGACAGTGCGGGAGAAATGTCTGTTCTGGATTTACGACATTGCAACTTAACTTCCGTGCCGTCTGATGTATTCAAAGCCGAACCTAACTTGGAAGAAGTTTATTTGGATGCTAATCAGATTCGAGAATTGCCGAGAGTAAGTCTTTTCTTTGCATAATATCTGGGGAAATGGTTTATCACCGGTGCTGTTACGTTGTACGTAACTCTTCTAATTTTTTTGCGTTTGTCTCGATTTACTCCAGGCTTTATTTGGTCTTCAAAGTTTGCACGTCCTTAGTTTAAGCGACAATGAACTAACTATTTTGCCATCAGCTGTTGCTAACCTCGCAAGTTTGAGAGAAGTTGACATCAGCAAAAATGGTAAGAATTTTTGACGGAGACTTCATTGTAAACATTGTAGAAATTAACTGCTGTTTTAACAATACCTTTTTTACCACAGGTATTATCGATCTGCCGGATAGTATTAGAAACTGCAAGTATTTGGAACAATTTGATGCAAGCGTAAATCCTATTGGCAAGTAAGTTTAATGTAATTTATAACTTAAAGAGCTCAATTTTGTACTCAACGTTCTTTTGTTCATATGTTTGTTTAATTCCTCTTTGTTTTTATTTTAATTTTCTTATTGAACTCATGCAGCATATCAGATTTCCTTACTTCGTGCGGAATATTTTTAAAAAAATTCTGTTTTAAAGTATTTGCAAACGGATTCAAATATTCATTGTACATTATCTCTGAGTTTAGTCTGAAATTACAGACTGAGATTATTATCCGATTCCTTCCTTTAATATTAAGTGAAACGCCATTGTTGTGGTTTTCAAGACAGTGCAGTCTAAAATTAAAATGAATTATGTCTACTTATACAGAAATATCAAATTACAGGACGTGCATGAAAAGTTACGAGGCTTTCTTGCTATGGATTACATCTATTACATTAATATTCATCAACAATAATTTGCTCATGGCATGGTGAATAACATTGTGGCATAATTATCTAATAGATAGTTTGCCAATGCTCTCTTAGCCTGAGGAGAGTACTTTTTGGCATATTAATTTAAATGTTAGGGAGATTATTAAAGCAAGCATTGTATATCATCCTTATTTGTTTTGTCTGGAAGAAATTGTGTGACTATTATTTTGAAAATATTTTCCTCGCTGGACGTTATTATCCCCTTTACAGTGCAACGCGCCTTACCGTGGCCACCCAACAAACTTTCACATTTGACAACTACGTGTAAATATGTCAACTCAACAACCCATGCAACAGTGTTCAACTTACAGCCGTGCAAATTTTAAAAGGAGACGTGACTGTCAATCGAATTCGCACACCCTGATTGGCAGATAATTTGTAAACAAACTTTGTTAGGTGGCCACAGTAAGGCGCGTCGCACTGTAAGCAATTTTGTGGTTTTTCATTATCTAAATAACCTGAATAAGTGTTAAAAAGATCACATTTTCCATAAAGGAATTATTATTGCCAAGATAATCTGAGGTCATTGTTGAGGTTATCTGGAGCCACTGTAGGGTGGTTGTGTACATTGCAGGTGATTTTTGTAGTATTTTGGAGAACTTAAGTGTTAATGACATTAAGAAGAAACAGAGCACAGGAAAGAATTATTATTAGGTTATGTGTGCTAAAAAACCAACTCTGTGTAGTCTACATGTGTATTTAACATTTAAGCAGCAGAGGACTTCATCTGTGTTTACAGCACCACATCTAAACACCAATGGGAGTTGGAAGAATTCTTGACAGTTATGCAAATCCCAAGTCTACGAAAAATATAATTCAACAAATGAAGGAAAATGCTGGTTTATTTACTTCTTGATTGAAACAGAGTTCCTTGATACACTCTATTATTTCCTAACAGCCAATCAAATTGTGCATCTGACAACACATAACCAATCAAAATTCATCAGATGTCACAGAGGTGTTTACATACTCTCATCTAAACACAATTATTGTCCAATGAAAGAGCACATACAGTCATCCTAATTATTTCATAATTTGATATGTTTCCTTCTGCATTTCCCACAAAGATTTCAAAGTATGCTTTTGAGTCATGATTTAAGGTCTTTATCTCTACTGAATATGGTCTGCGTGGGCTTCTTACTGGTAATTCCTTTAAATAATTAATTTATCAAACTCTTCCGTAATGACTTCCTCTTCTTCGCTTCCTCCTCTCTCTCTTCTGTACTTGATTCATTGTCTTTGGAACTTAAATTGTAATTTGACCAGGTTTCTTCGATTTAGCTTGACCATGTTGCAAGTCAGTAACTCATCTTCCATCTTAAAATGTGGGGCCTTAAATCCTCTTCTCTTTGTAGCTTAAGTTGCATTTCTCTCTTGTGAAGTTTGAGTTTCTCTCTTGGTCTCTTTTCCTCCCATTTAACCTCTAATGCAGCTTTCTCCTGCTTACCAATGCTTCTTCCAATTTTGAAACTTGTGCATCATCACTAGCTTGGCTGGAATTATCTGGGACTGACCAAACTTATATATGACAAAATACTCGGCCATGCCTTATCATGAGGCGACAAAAGAGGAAATGCCCCATAACAGTCACATGGCTAAGTTTGAAGTCACGTGGAGGGTGTGAAAACCTGAGGATAAATTTTTGATTTTCTTTTAAACTTTTGTGTTGTTTTCAGCAGTTTAGTTCCCGGATTGTTGTCACACAATTTACGTATTGATCAACGCCAAAGAATTCTGTAATGCTCAGTCAACAACGGAAATTACATCTATAAATTAATGATGTTCTCATAGCTGTTGTTGTTGATTAAGCTGACCCTTATAAATCTGATAAATGATGCCGTTTATTCTGAGTAACCGGCTGTATTCTCACTGTGTTTGATGCGCTATTGTGAGGGCAGGCTAAGCTGGAGTGTTTCCATGTAATCTTATCTGGAATGGTTTCTTTCTTAAATTTTGCACGATTTTTCTTTGTTAAGAATACAAAGAAGAGGTAATTTCTTTAATTATTCTTTTTATTTTTTAGAATCCCAGATGGATTTACACAGCTTTTAAATTTAACCCATGTGTATTTGAATGATGCATTTCTTGATCGTTTACCATCAAACTTTGGAAGGTTTGTCTAAGCAGCTTCATATCTTTAAACTGATTAATTTTACATTTAAGTCTGCTACGTGACCTGGCCTGTGTATGAAAGTGAGGGTAAAGGTGACCTGTGTAAAATAGCTGTACAGGCGATTACACTAAAGCCGGTGATACAGGGCTCAACATGTGTTGATCAACAAATTTTGCAGCCATGTTGAATGTTGAAATATGCCATTCACCAGGTTGAACGTTGTTGAACCATGTTGAATGAAAATAGAGACCAGCTCTATTCCATTCAACACACTTGTTGAGCAACAAATGTTGCAGGATGTTGAACCGTGTATCATAGGCGTAACGTGTAAGTACAGTCATCTGTTGTCAAGATTAATGGGGCCCACACACTATTGAAGAGTTACAGGGCACAAAGTGGTCTGGTCTGAATTTAAGTTGAAGGCCACAAGTTTACAATGTATTAGTATAGGTAATCATATGCATTCAAGTGCAATTTGGAATTAGAGTGTTTAATACTTACATCTGTACTTACTTCTTCTTTGGCATGTAGGTTATCCAAACTGAAGATTCTTGAAGTAAGGGACAACCACTTGAGGTCTTTACCAGAGTAAGTTCTTCGAATACATTGTAGACTGTGTTTTAAGACTTCAGATCTTTTTAGGATGACCAACAAGTTATTCTCTGGTCCAGAAAATGATCAAAATTTTACAGTGACTATGTCCTTGTGTCTGATCATGAGTGGCTCCAAAAATGGAGGCCCAGATCTGCATTCATGTAAAATAAGGTGACTGGCCATTATTATGATAGTTCTCAAGGATAATGAGCAGAGGGGGTAGGGGGTAGTTTGAGACAATTATTGTAAACAGTTATTAGTTCAAAGGAAAAAGAATAATTCTTGATTTGTTTTTTATTTGAAACTCATGTATGAGCTGAGACAAATCAACTGAAAAATCTCAAAGCAAATTTACGTAGCTGAAGTTACATTTTAATTACATTGTACATGTAAGACATTTGCCCCTTGGGGATTTCTGATTGACATTCAAGTAAAATTCCCTGGAGTTAGACATGAGCTGAAACAAATCAACTGAAAAAGCTCAAAGCAAATTTACGTAGCTGAAACATTTTAAATGAGACATTTGCCCCTTGGGGGTTTCTGATTGACATTCAATTGAGCTCCCTGGAGTTAGACATTAATTAAATCCATGAATGGCTGTTTTAGAATGGAAAGAGTGAAATTCATCATTCTGTAATGATGCTGAAATGCTTGATTGAAGAAACCAAAAGGCTTATGGAAAGCCATAAAAGATCTGTAATAACTAAGTATTAAAAGCCATCTAAATAAGCTGATCAGGCTAATGGGTGACAATTTTTCTGGAATGCATAATTTTCCATTAGAATAATTATTCTAATATGAGAATAATTATTATTGACATTACAGTGTATGTATGATAAATTAATACAAAATTTATGATGTAAAATTAATGGTTAACTTAATGCTTTTGTCATAAGTGAACTTTTGGCTGAATTCTGTAGCATAGGATATTAGAGGTACAAATTTTGCCACCATAGTCAATTGCCAATGAATATTATAATTATTATTCATAATATGGTTTTAGTTTCATTCAGAATTTTTCTATCCTTTTAAGTTCTCGTTGTTTGCTCTACTTCCATCTTCGTTTATTTTCTTCAAGGTCAATGTCACACTTAACAAATCTGGAAAGGTTGGATATTGGAAATAATGAGTTTCTGGAATTGGTACGTCACATTATGATATCCAAATGTTGCCAACATAAGCTCATGTTCGAAGTATTTTGAAAAAAAAAATTATCTTAAAAACTGTCTAAAGTATACTTTTTCATCCAACTATTTTGAGTTCATCCTATTGCTCTCAAATTTTTGCATACAACCTGCAACAATTTGTGAACACAGTTTGCATTATTTCTTGTTTGAAGTTCTCCTGGATAAGGGTTATATGGATAACTGACTCTTAGTGCATACCCTGTGTTGAAAGCTTTGCAGATTCATATGAGTGTAGTAGTGATCGCGCTTAATTATACCTCTCCCATTTCTGGGATTTATACACGTATGTAAAGCAAATTTCAATTGATCTGAATCCCATTCTGGGGTAATTCTCTCCTGGACTGGTCCAGTTTTCCTCCTTCATCAAACTCAACTCTCAGTTATTTTGTCTGACTCAGTGGGGAGCTGTGCCCCAGGAGTGGACATTGACCACATACCCTAAGTTAGCAGTGTCAGAGAAACTGTTTTTCTTTTTTCCTTCAATGTGTGCCCTTGCTACTCAGACTTCTAAGGACTACTAGTTAGGGTCATAAACAAGACCTGTCTGTTTGTTTGTTTGTTTGTTTTTCCCTTAATTAACCCCTGAACCTCCCCCAATGGAAGATCAAGTAAATTTATCTGGTGTTAGACAGAGTAAAATTGATAGCAGAGGTTTCAATAATAATAATTATTATAACTTTTGAAGTAGATGCCAAGGCTAATCAATGTAAGAAGCAGCCACTCTAAACTTGTCTTTTACAAGGGTTTGTGTGAAAATCAAGGCAGACTAAGCTTGCGGTGAGAGGCAAATTTCTGACAGACGGTGGTGCACCCCCGGAGAGTGGCTTCTAATGAAACCCCTGTATAGGTACCACTCTTGGAGGGATTGCCAGTTATAGGGGATAAACTTTTTGAGTGGATTCATCCCTGAAGCAGCTCTCATTGATGAGTAAAATCATCTGGCGTTAGACAGAGTAAAATCTACAAGTTTCAATCTTAGGACGGAAAGGGTTCACGGGAAAGTTGTTAAATTTACATCTTAAGTACAGGTAGAACTTTATTCTTTTTCCGGTGCTTCAACAACCACAATGCCTGAAAAAGTTACGTATAATACATAGGCTTTTCACACAGGCTTTTCAATAATCCTTTTTCTTGTTCTTTGCAGCCAGCAGTTATTGGATGTTTGGTGAACTTAAAAGAGCTTTGGATGGATAACAATGGCTTAAGTGAAATTCCTGCAGTAAGCACCAAATGCATTGCTGGAATAATATTATTCAAACTATTATTTAAAAACTGTTTGTGAGGTCATTTTCTCTGATGTGATCAGCTTCCTTCTAATGATAAAACAGCTACATGTATCGCCATGGCTGTTTTGGCATTGTGTGAAACCTATCTTAAAAATAGTAAATAGCTAAATACATGTAGTAATTTGCAGAGCTTATTCAAGAGTATCTAGCTGTGTTGAATTACCCAAATTAAAAGTGCTGCAAAAAATCCAGGTAACCTCTGAAGAAAAGGAGCAGAGAATCTTGCTTAAGCTGATTCCTCAGAAAAAAAGTTGCTGAACGATTTTCTTGAAACTTCCCTGAATGTTCCTTACTAATCCGAGTTTTGAGAACTAAAATAAAAAAGATAAGCCACCGTGCTTGCTTAAGAGATATAATGGGCCAATCTTCAATCAATCAATCAATCAACTCACTGGGCATATGGTGTGTCACACTGTGACAATCTTCCCCCGTTGATGCCTGTACTGGTACTAATCATGCGCTTTATTTCATCTGCTCAGAGTACTTTTTGCGGTGGCTAAATGAGAGGGTTTAAAGTAACGTACACTTGCAAAAACACCTGATAGGTAGAAATTCTTCCTCATAAGGAACACTTTCTTATATAGTTTATGGAAAAATCGCTCAACTTTAAACCACGTTGACTCAAAACTTTTCTCAAATTGTTTTCCTTCCAATATTTTGTTTAAAAACAAAGGGATGGGGATGATTTGTACACCAAAATTATGCCATCAAAATATGGGTCACCATGTTCGTTTAAGAGTAAAACACCATCTTACCTACAGGTCTATCTCAATTATCGTAGATCGAAACAACAAAATTTGCCATGTTCTCTTATGCTTATGCGCAAAGAATTATAGGTCATTCACAACTTCTCTCACATGTTTTGAGAACTGTCTCAGAGTGTTTATGATCAACTTATGCCATGTTTACAATGTTGCAAATTGCAGTACAAGATGCACAAGATGCACAGTGCAATACTGAGGAATCACCTTAATTAAACCAAGACAAAAATCTTAAGATGAAAGATGATGTCGATATGACAGTCCCTTTTAATGAACTTGCTTTGGACTCACTTTTGACAGTTATTGGTATTTAATATGCTGAAGCTGGAAAAGAATGCTGCCCAAGAATGTACCCTTATGGAGTTTAAGCCGTTACATTACTTATTCAATATAATAAAGAAACACCACTAATCAATGTCACAGCATATCAAAGGGAACATTAATCTGGAAAGAAGCAGACTAACAACAATTTTTATAAAAGTGACGACACGTTTGAAATTAAATTTGCAAGACATGTTTCGGTCGTGCAACGACCATCTTCAGTTGAAAGTAGAATTAATTTGAAGTTACATTTGAATTTATAATATGCTAAACAAAGATAAATAACAACGTGAAATAAATTGGGAATCCAACAAAATAGCCAAAGGTAACAAAAAAGAGTGTACAATGGAACATGTTGATTAGAACGAGAGAGTTAAATTAACGTGATATAATTGCTTATTTAAAGAAGGTTGCTCCCAGGAAATATGTAAGGCCTCTTTTATCTTGACCTGGAATTTTGTGGTCGCACGGTCTATAACTTCAAAACATTCCGCAGAGCAGGAGTTACGGCATGCCTCGGATTGTTGAAGGTGTTTAAAGATATGTGAGGTCCTGTCCCTGTTTAAGTGTTCGCGAATGCGTGTCGAGAGGTGTCGGCTGGTTTCGCCGACATAGCAAGAATTACAGCTTGCACAGGTAAACTTGTAGACAACATTCGAACAGAGTTCAACAGGCACAGGGTCCTTCACACTAAACATGTTACGGATCTTGAAGGAAGAAAAGGCTAGCTTAACATCAAGATTGTTACAATAACGTTTAAGTAATTTACGTAATCTGTTTTGTGCTACAATAGAGAAGGGCCCAACATAAGGTAATTTGAAAAAATGTGTAGGATTAGAGGGAGGACTAGTAGGTGTGTTCGAAAGGGTCTGAGTTTTTGTAATATACTGCTTAATGACTCTCTCAACGATATGACTGGGGAAAAGGTTTTTACGTAAGATTAATAACAATTTCTTGATAATCGTGGCTAATCATACCTGTTTGTTTGCCTTTCAAACTTATGTTTATCTTTCGTTTAGGAAATAGGGTTACTGCGACAACTTATGTTCCTGGACGTTTCCAGAAACAGACTGGAACGTCTTCCTCCAGAATTGCAGTGTCTTCAATCGTTGACAGATCTTTATTTATCTAACAACATGCTACTTGAGTTACTGGACAACATTGGTGAGCAAATTACAATCATTATGATGACGTATGTCCGTAAGATGCTTATTTTTTCAATAATATACATGTACCAAGTTGAACTTTAATTAATCATTCACTTCTCTAATCAATAAAAGGGAAGGATAACAGAGGTTACAGGTATCCCTATTGAGGGTATCCACCCGCAGCCAGATGTTACAAATTGACTGAAAGTTGATTTTGATGAGGGACAAAAACCAGAGTACCCGGAGAAAAACCCTCAGAGTAAGATTGACACTGACTGAAACTCAGCCCACATACAACCTCAGGGCCGAGGGTTGAAACGGGGTCAGAGAGGTGGAAGGTACGGTTGATAACCACTCTAAGCCGCCTGCCCTGACTGCCCTTCCTCGCCTTCAACTTGTAACAGATGTGAAGCATTTTGCTACCCTTCCAAGGACGCTTTAGTCCCAGCAGTATGTTGTATTGCATGCAAGTGACAACTGTTCTTACCTGTGCTTTACTAGTTTCTCTGTAGCTGAGCGGTAGAGCAGTGTTATTAAACGAAGGTGGGACAAGGGTTCTGGCACTTGTGTCCTTTGAAGGAAAAACACATCTCCTTTGGGTACAAAATTGAAAAAGTGTCAGCTCTGGGTATCTGGTAACTGGTATCTCGTATCAGGCACCTCAAACCGCAGGAGTGAGACTAATGCGTACTAATAGATTTTATTCTGGCTAACACAAGACAATGTCGCTCATCAATGGAGAGCAGTTCAGGAGTCAATGCATTAACAAATAATATGAGCTAAGCTGTTTTAATTGTATTATTTCAGGGGCTCTTAACAACTTGCAAACACTTAAAGTGGATGAGAATCATCTTGTACAACTTCCAGATAGCATAGGGAGGTAATGCTGGTTTTGAAGTTTTGTTTGCTTACAGCTTTAACAATCAAACATAACTTCAATGAAGCCCACTGTAAAAAGAACTTGGAAACTTAGATTAATAAGTTATTATATTGGAAGTTGGCTATTTATACAGAAGTTCTTTTCCATTACATAAATATTGGTTCAAGAATGTCATTTACATGTATCTATTTGAGAATTCAAGCTTTTCACTCTGCTGGAGTTTGAAAATGCATTACCCCCTAATGTCTAGTCAATTTTGTTTATTAATGTCTGTGTTTTTGTTCATTAGAGCTCCTTTATATAATGTTTAGGTTGAACAAGATTGAAGAGTTAGTTGTCAATCACAATGAATTAGAGGTATTTTTTTTCATTTTGTTGTTTTACTCTGCTTCAACTTGGCAAGGTCAAGATTTATTAGCATTTTCTTATTGTAAAGATAAGTTTGAACACAGGACAAACAAGACGCCCCAACGATGACGTTTACGTGGGGTGCCTTTTTTGACAACAAAGTACAATGTAGATTAAAGATCAAAAATAAATGTGATAATCTGGCCTACAATGCTACATGTAAAATGGAGAGAAGAGATTAGAAACAACCAAATTCAATTGTATAAAAGGAAGATTAGGCAAGGGGAAGTGAGCTGTTTTCCTTTTGAACTTTTCTTGACACTATCCTCTTTACATAGTCACTGTGATAACTACTTTCTTTCTCCGTGAGACGATTAGTGAAAAAATCTTGAAGAGACGACTATCCTGGCATGCGAAATGTTCACTTCCTGTTTCCATCCTTGGCTTAAAAACTTCTCGTGCTTAAGCTCTGTGATACCTAGGTGCAACAAGTATGGTGTATAAATCCTACAACAAAAATGCAATGCTTGTACCATGTTTAAAATCAATGTTGCTTCTATATGACAAGAATGTATTTTTGACCTTTACTTTGCAAAAGGGGTGTACACCTTAAATGGAAAGATTGGTATATGAACACAGGAAGTGTCTTGTGACCAACAGTTGATTGTGTTCAGTCAACATGATACAATAAGTCGAAAACTCAATGTCTTACAGTTGTATAACAATAACTTTTTATTTTAAAAACAAAGACATGTTCGTGTTGTGTTCAATTTTTAAAAGCGATTATTACATAACTTTGTGGATTAATACATACTGAACAAACTGAATTCTTTGTTGTGTGACAAAAAGTAAAGTAACTTTAATTACTCATGATCTCATGATCAAAATGTTCATTCTCCTAACTAGTACCATGGATTGCTTTGTTGGGTAGTCATGAAAATTTGGTGTTATATCAAGATAAGACTTCTAGCTGATAATAGTCTTCACTCTCAATACCTGTCTGACTGACATTTCATTGAAATTGTGAAGAGAATTTACATATCAATAACTCCTGGGAGGCAAAGTGTTAAAAGCCTTTTCTCACTTTGCTAATGTCATATTAGGGCCGTTTATACGAGAGAAAATAAGCCGTGGCTTACTCTGGCCGGGGTGTACATAATACGTGAAAGGAACTATTTATACAAGTAAAAACTCCCACGCCAGGATAAGCCGCGGCTTGAGAAAGCCGTGAACGTAGATATTGTACCATTTATACGGAGTGTTCGCGTCTTATGTAAGCTGTGGCCAGAGTAAGCTGCGGCTTGCTTTCTCTCGTATAAACGGCCCTATTATGTGATCCTGGCATCAAAACTATTGACATGGATGCAGTGCTACCAGACTTTGCCATGTGGAAAAAGGGTTGCACAGTGATCTCATATTGTCATTGGATGGTGAACCCATTGACTACGGGAGGTTCCCTGTTGACAAGTAAAAGCATCTGGCGTTAGACAGAGTAAAATAGCTGGTTTAGGGGTGAAAGGGTTAAGAAAATAAAAGGACTTTATGCTCAATAAAAGCATGTTTGTCTCTTCTTTTGGTGCAAAAAAAAAAGAAACAATTGGCAGAATCTTGTAGGCTATGAATAGCCCTTATGTTGCCTTAAAACAATTGCAAGGCATGATCGAAAAATGAGCTCAGGGAAGAAAATCTGATACCAAAAGAATTTTCTGTTCCTCTTTTCTTGTCCTCTTCGATCCTCTCATACTTTGCTTGATAGTTCAGAGCCAAATGACTATTAATAACACCTTATCACTGTTTTCTTCTTGTCACTGGGTCATAATTTGTGTAATTAACAACTTTGTAGCTTTATATAATGCATTATGTCATAGTGATACAATAGGACTAGTCACAGTCTTTGGCAGTAAATGGGACTACAGTTATTGGGTGCACCCTAGCGCAAGGAAGGGCAGCAACACACCCTGTGAGTGACTATATGTGGATGGCAGCAACATCACCATGGTGCAACTTATGAGGGTGGCTGAAGCAACAACAAACCATGAGCACTAAAGGGAGTGGCAGCGACACACCCTGCAATGTGACAAATGAGGGTGGCAGCAATAACACCCTGAGCATAAAATGGGCAATTCACTTTTTTCACCAATTCCATAATACAGTTCATTTTGGGGGGTTATTTGCATTAAAACAACAGATATCCAGCATGATACAGTCCCAAGAGTAAATAAGTTGTATTTTTTTTTATGTAACCCCCCCCCCCCCCTTCCTCCCCCAAAATGTATTGCATTATGGGATTGTGAAAATAGTCAATGGAGTACTCAGTAGGGTGGCAGCGAGCAGACACACCCTGTGACATGGGCTGCTATGTGCAATGCAAAGTGGCAGGTGTGCAACCATACCTGTAGTCCACCTTAATTGAAAAAATAGGCCAGGGAAGGGTGGGAGAAACTAAAGAATGACTTGTACAAAGAAAACTTGTCTCTATTTGATGAGAACCATATGGTTTCTTGCCGGATTGTTATGCAGATGTACAGTAACACTTGCTCCAAGTAGTTACTGTTAACTCTGTTTTACAAGTAAAATGCCCATTAAGTTAAAACTGCAAAAAGGTTCCAAAATGTCCCAAACGAACCTATTTTTATACATTCACAGCTTCAATTAATCTTCTCTCTGAAATGTTTGTTTTCTTCTGTCTGTAGAGTTTGCCTTCCTCTATTGGGTTGCTGCGAAATCTGCGCATCCTGTATGCTGATGAAAACTTTTTGGAAACTATTCCTTTAGAGGTATTGGAAGATATTTTAAATTTAGTTTTTGGGGAAGTTTAGGTCCCTCATATTTTCATGTTTGTAGTTCTGTCAGCTGTCAAGCAGGCTCAAGTGACAGCTGACTGTTTTTTTATGGGACTGCCATGTGGTCGAGGTAGCACTAGTTGTTTTATGTGGTACAAGGTCAGGTCTCCATCCAAGTACCGGTAGATTGGCCTTCCCCCAGCTTCCGGGTCAGAATGTACTCCATCCCTTCCCATCAGGTGCCATTGTTTTCAGGCTCTGAACTGTAAACAGACAGTACCTATCAAGTCTTGCTCTAAGGCAGCATAAATCACTGAATGCAAGTTGCAAGAAGGATAAAAAACTGTTTTATCATTAATTTTTACCAGACTGAGTGTCCATATGACTTTTTTGCCTTGGTGTTCAAAGATTTCCTTTTGTCCGCTAGTTAGGCAGCTGTGTGTCGATGACCATACTGTCGTTACGTGACAACAGAATCGTCCGGATCCCAGATGACATCGGCCGGATGCCAAATATGCAAGTGATAAACTTGGCATGCAACAGGTGCTTGTTTGTCAATGAGATCTAACGTAAATCATCTTGATGCCTTAGTTCAGAACGTTGTTTGAAGGGCTTTAGCAAATTTATCTGTAACTACTTATTACAAACAATTTTGTCATTTTCGAAACATTAATTTCAGCTAAAGTCTGCCTAATAAACCGTAAGTTTTCTTGCCTAAGAGATATCCATTTGAGTTAATTTTAAGTGCTATTTTTATTCCATTATCCCTACTATAAAATTAATGGAAATCAGCACAGGCTGACTGGGGTGAGAATTAAACACGCAGCCTTCAGATTAGTAAATGAAGGGGTAGTTTCTAAAGAAACTGTGGTGCTGCGTCGGTGGGGAAGTAGTATACAAAAATTTGGTTTTATCAACGGAGTTGATAATGTAAATTGGCCACCGTACAGAGATTCTAAAAGCTGACGTTTCGAGCGTTAGCCCTTCGTCAGAGCGAATCGAGGGATTATGGGTTACGTGTAGTTTATATAGTAGAGTAGGAGCTACGCTATTGGTGGTAACATGGCAACGTGAAAAATAGGAATATATTAGTTAAATGAAAAGCGTTCGTTAATACCGTGAGGATTAAGGGTGCCGATTTGAAAGATGAATTTTTGTTCCAGATTCTTGCGGCTTTCCGTCGTACCTAGGTGTAGGGAAAGGCCGCAGATAGCCATGTGTTTTTTGGAGTGGTTAGGCAGATTAAAATGGCGAGCGACTGGCTTAGATGCATCCTTGTCATTCTTCTCAACATCGCGAAGGTGTTCGCGGAATCGGTCACCTAGTCGTCTACCTGTCTCACCAATGTATAATTTATTGCATAACGTACAGGTTATGTAATAAATGACATTTGCGGAGGTACATGTGAAACGATCGGTGATCTTAACAGATCGCTTAGGTCCCGATATCTTGCTAGTGTTAACAATGAAAAGACAAGTTTTGCATCGTGAGCGCGCGCGAGAAGAATGACAAGGATGCATCTAAGCCAGTCGCTCGCCATTTTAATCTGCCTAACCACTCCAAAAAACACATGGCTATCTGCGGCCTTTCCCTACATCTAGGTACGACGGAAAGCCGCAAGAATCTGGAACAAAAATTCATCTTTCAAATCGGCACCCTTAATCCTCACGGTATTAACGAACGCTTTTCATTTAACTAATATATTCCTATTTTTCACGTTGCCATGTTACCACCAATAGCGTAGCTCCTACTCTACCATATAAACTACACGTAACCCATAATCCCTCGATTCGCTCTGACGAAGGGCTAACGCTCGAAACGTCAGCTTTTAGAATCTCTGTACTGTGGCCAATTTACATTATCAACTCCGTTGATAAAACCAAATTTTTGTATACTTCAGATTAATAGATTACCTTTGCTCTACTGTCTAAGCCAAAAGGTCATATGGGAGCAGGACGTGGGTTTTCGAGATGTCATTTTATCTCAATGAGTATTTACAAGTAATGTGAAAGGAGCCCTTTACATTTTTTGCATCGCAGGGTTCGAAATTAACGAAAACATCCAGTTGCAATTTTGCCGCAAGATATGAAAATAGTTGCTATTTCGTACATTTTAGCATAGGCGGCCCAAGCTCGCGTTACTGCTGTGAAAAGCAGTAAGGAAGCGAGACGAGAAACTGTTGGAAAAAGAATTATCCTTCATTGTTAAAAACCTGCATTAGCAAAACATCCGGAAGGTTGCTGTGAAAAAGCAGTAAGGAAGCGAGATGAGAGACTGTTGGAAAAAGAATTATCCTTCATTGTTAAAAACCTGCATTAGCAAAACATCCGGAAGGTTAATTGGAAAGCTCATTTTCAAACGGCTGGATATTGAGGATAAAGCTTAATTTTTTAGGAAAGCTGGTAGAATAGTAATAATAGAGGAAACCTTGATGCGAACAAGAAGCTGAGCAAAGGCTGAAAGTTAAAAGGAACACGTTGTGAACAAAACTATTCTGGAGCTGGGCCCCGTTTTTCAAAAGCCGATTAACGCTAATCTCAGATTAAAAATTAACCAAGGAGTTTATTTCTCTACTCCCAAATGCTGTTCAATGCTAATATTCGGCATAACTTTACATTAGAAGACGTGAATCTTAAAAAACACAAATAAGTCAAAGAAACTTTCACCAAAAAGTTGGAACATAAAACAAACGTTCACGCTAATCCGGGATTAAGTTAATCGGCTTTCGAACAACCGGGCCCTTGGTGCCCGTTTCTCGAAAGTCCCAAAACTTTACGGGCCATTTTCGGGTGTCACAATTCCCTTTTTATCTCAAGAATAGAGAGGATTTAAGTCGTCAAACTTCACAGTCATTTTTCTTTTTGTTGCCTTGAAAACATGTTAAATGTTCGGATTTCCAAAACAAGCGGTGGGCAGTTTCACAGATGGCTTCTCGGGCCCGAACAGTTTTCGGGACTTTCGAGAAACGGGCCCCTGGTGACTTGGAAGGCGGACATGCAACAAGTGTGAAGGAACTGAACTCAAGTGAACTGTACTCAAGTTCACTGTTAATATTGTAAATATCCTAGTTCGTTAATACTCTTAATTTCTAGGGTTTCGTTTTTACTATATTAAAATACTTTTTCTTCAGTTGTAATAAGGGGTTTGTTACGCATATGTGTGAAGGGGAATATTTAATCTCGGTTCAGTACTTTACGCGTCGTGCGAGCCAAGGGAAACCAACGCATCACACCATCACTCAACTTTGCCATCAAAGGTTGCTGAAATATGTACCATGAAAAGACATTCTTGTGAAAATATTGTGATTATATGTAAATTTATTCTTATCACATTTTATATTTTCCTTTGTTCGTGATGGACAGGTTGGAATGTTTACCGTACACGTTTAGAAAACTGACGAGTTTAAAAGCCTTGTGGCTCTCTGAGAATCAGGTAACGAGTAGTGCATTTTCTTGGCTTGATTTCAAACTTTACTGGTGGACAATTTTTGTCTTGCACATTATAACTGGTTGCCTGCAATTTTTTTCACGTGGATTTTTACAGCTAGAGGCTATGATTCTTTCAGTTGGCACCAATCTGATCACATTTTATTACTTCACTGGTGGGAGACTGCTAATTTTGCGTGATGTGACAGCCATCACACTGTTGTGGTTGTCATGTACACACTGTACTGTCCTCTGGTGTGAAACAAATGAGTGTTGAAATTGACTATCACACGTCACATTTTTTTCCTGGTTTTCTTCTGTTTTACGTTTCAACATTGAGCACATTTTTTTAGATCAAACGAGTGCTCATGTCCAATTGACCAAAGTGACTTTTTTAGCCTACTTTATTAGACGTTCTGCATGATTGAAGGATCAATGTTATGTTTTATTCCAGTCTAAGCCCATGGTCCCTTTACAGTCAGACTTTGATCACGGGACACAGTCACATGTGTTGACATGTTACATGTTTCCACAACAACCAGCTGCTGAAGAAGGTTAGAAATACGTTTATGTCATATTTATGGTTATGTTTATTGCCCCTTAACCCCAAGTGTGCCACCACAAATAGTAGACGTGTATTGGACTCTTTCTGATACCTTCAGTCCGGCCTTACGCCCTTTTTCTCTTTTGCTCTTAAATTTTACCTTTTTCTATCATTCATTTTTGTTCATTCATTGATTTCTTTCTGTTCTCCTTCCTTCCCTCTTTCCTTCCTTCTTTCCTTCCTTCTGTCCATCCGTATGTCCGCCCATCTGTCTTTCCTGGCTTCCTTCCTTCCAACCTTCTATCCTTCTGCCCGTCCTGTTGTCGTCCGTCTGGTCATCCATCCTTTCCTCCTTCCCACATCCCCACTTCTCTCAGTCCTTTCTTTCTTTCCTTCTTTCCTTCCTTTCCTTCTCTCCCTCCCACCTTCCTTCCTTCCTTCCTTTCTTCCTTCCCTTCCCTTCTTTCCCTTCCTTCCTTCTCTCCCTCTTGCCTTCCATCCTTCGTTCCCTTCCCTACCTTCCCTACTTTCCCTCTATCCCTCCCTCCCTCCTTCCTTCCCTTCCATTCCCTTCCTTCCTTTCCTTCCTTCCCTCCCTCCCTCCTTTCTTCCTTCCTTCCTTCCTTTCCTTCCCTTCCCTATTTTCCCTTCCTTTCCTTCTCTCCCTTCCTTCCTTCCCTCCTTCCTTTCCTGCCATCCCTTCTCTTCCCTATTTTCCCTTCCTTTCCTTCTCTCCCTTCCTCCCTCCCTCCTTCCCTCCTTCCTTTCCTTCTATCCCTTCCCTTCCCTACCTTCCCTTCCTTTCCTTCTCTCCCTCCCCCTTCTTCCCTCCCTCCTTCCTTTTTTCCTTCCCTCCTTCCTTTCCTGCCATCACTTCCCTTCTCTATTTTCCCTTCCTTTCCTTCTGTCCCTTCCTCCCTCCCTCCTTCCTTCCTTCCCTCCTTCCTTTCCTGCCATCCCTTCCCTTCCCTACCTTCCCTTCCTTTCCTTCTCTCCCTCCCCCTTCCTCCCTCCCTCCTTCCTTCCTTCCTTTCCTTCTATCCCTTCCCTTCCCTACCTTCCCTTCCTTTCCTTCTCTCCCTCCCCCTTCTTCCCTCCCTCCTTCCTTTCTTCCTTCCCTCCTTCCTTTCCTGCCATCACTTCCCTTCTCTATTTTTCCTTCCTTTCCTTCTCTCCCTTCCTTCCTTTCCCTCCTTCCTTTCCTTCTATCTCTTCCCTTCCTTTCCTTCCTTTCCTTCTCTCCCTCTATCCCTCTCTTCCTTCCTTCCTTCCTTCCTTTCTTTCCTTCATTTTCACTTCTCAAACTGAAGTTCTTTTCAACCCTTTACTCGGCAGCTGCTTTTGCTTTTTCAGCTTTTTGCCCTTTCCCTTTTTCTTCAGTTTGTTCATTACCCCAAGTATCAGGCTCTAGTTTGTAAGGATAATCAGACTAGAAGTTCTTTTCCTGTTACATTCTTTTGATTCTTTATTAATAACCTCCAACTGTTTCTCAAGTTTACTCTTCATTTCTTTACTTTTTCTTTTGTCTTTTTCATCCCTTCCCTCTAGTTGCTTCATCAAACAAGGTTGTGTATTAAACTTCATTCAAACTTTAATCTATTTATAAATTGATGAAATGCTTATTATTCGTAGCTATTTGTCATTGTGAGTTTCTTGGAAAGAGACTGATGAATGGCATTGTTTCC
This sequence comes from Montipora capitata, assembly GCA_949126865.1. NCBI lineage: Eukaryota > Metazoa > Cnidaria > Anthozoa > Scleractinia > Acroporidae > Montipora > Montipora capitata. The sequence goes on along the minus strand of OX421457.1, from coordinate 4,989,513 downwards.
TTTTAAAGTATTAATGAGTAGCCCAATAAATGTCAGTTAATTATTAGCTCATATACTGAATGATCATGCTAATGAAGTGTTGCCAAGTTGAAAAATTTGTGTCAGGAATTGAAAATTCTAAGTATCCAAACGTTCAGAATTTGTTGAAATTGAATAAAATAATAATTATGTGAATGCTTGTCAAAGCAAAGGGAAAAGAACTTTATTTGAGTGTCTAGTCGCCCTAGCGCTGGAGCACTAATTGGATACACTGTAAACTGAAATTCACAATTAACGCAACTCAAGTCAAATGTTGGTTTTTGAGGAGAGGGGAACCGGAGTACCTGGAGAAAACCTCTCGGTGCAGAGTAGAGAACCAAAAAACTTGACCCACATAATTACGACACCGAGTCTGGGAATCAAACCCAGGCCAGATTGATGGGAGGCCAGTGCTCTCACCACTGTGCCATCCCTGCACCTTATTTGTTATTTATCATTTCATATCCATCTTGCACTCATGGAATAATATTACTCTTTTATTAAATTTTATTTAACTCTGAACTGTCTCGATTTTAAAAAATGACTGCACAATCAGTTTCCATAATTATGAAGTCATCTGGTATGGAAGCTGATAACTGAGATTGACCGAGCCAATCAGAATGCGAGAAACGCATTATCGGAGATTGAAAATGTAATAATATGGTTCATTATTGTCTTCTGAATGATTGGCAACATTTTGTAATCGCTGATCATTATCAATAGCTAATACACCTCTTGTCCACCACTGCTACTATTAGCGATGCCACATTGGTGCTTCACAAACTGGATTCTTTCATTGTTTAATTCTCATTATTATCATCAGAGCAGCCGAGTGAAGACTCTGGCAGCCTACCTGCCTCCCTTCTTGAAGAGCAAATAAGACAGAGATCTTCAATTGTCTTTAACATAGATGAAGACGACTATTTGGTAAATGTGTGAATATTCTGTTAGAAAAGAATAGTGTCATGTTTTCACTGGGGTTAACAGGTGCTATCTTAAGATAAATGTATCTATTTGAAGTGCTGGTTACAGATGGAAGAGAAAAAGTGATCCTTGCTCTTATCTAGTCACAATTTAAACAATATTTAAGCAATTATTGAATGAGGCTGAGAAGGATATGAAGAATTCTCCGAGATCTGCAGAATTTTTCATATTCTACGAAAGCCGAATTCAATAATTGCTTTATTATTCATTCAAAATATTTTCTTCGCTCAAACTTCTAAACCTACTCACAGCCATTTTTCTGCTAAACGAAAATAACACAATCTCGTCCCCAGCCTTTTTGGTCAACGGTTCAATAATTTGCAGTGGGCTGCACTTTTGACGTCATTTTGACGTCATCGGTTCAATAATCTGCAGCGGGCTGCACTTTTGACGTCATTGATTCAATATGACGAAGTTTCTTTCCAAATTTGGTGAACAG
>OX421457.1:4975572-4983072 GCA_949126865.1 Montipora capitata | reverse complement strand
CCTACAATGTCGAGTCATTGATAAATACTAGTTCACTACATTTCCTTTTTAAAACAAGTTCAAGTGCGAATGTTTGATTTGCAAAACGAGTTTTGCTTTTCCTTTGATCGGAATCAGTTTTCATGAGAGGAAGATTTTTCCCTTGAAGATGCCTTGTATTAACTTGGAAATGGATTGTTGGGATTATGTTAGAGTGGCAACATCCGTAATTGTCTTGTCTGCTGGCTTGATAGCTCATTTGGTAGAGCTATGCATTCCCAAAATTCTCCCAACTAGTACCATAGAATTCTTTGTCGTGTAATCATGAGAATTTGGTGTTATATCAAGATATTACACCTCTAAAGCATTCTCGTCACCAGAGCCTCGGGTCGACCCAAGGCTCTGGGAAACTCTGCGTAGCAGAACATGCGCCGTAGGGTCCTTATAGCCAAAAATTGGCTATTTGAACCTTACGGCGCCTGCTCACTCCTCATGCTAACATGAATGCACCAATTAGAGACGCTTTTGATTGTTCTTCACGAAAACCAATGAGAAGACACTTTGTTTCAGGGTTCCCCAGAGCTCTTCTCTCCCTCGGTCAAGAGAAGAGCTCTGGGGTCGAGATTGACCTCTAAAGCTGATAATAGTCTTCATCCTCAATACCTGTCTGACTGTCATTTCATTGAAATTGTGAACAGAATTTACATACTGATCACCCTGGGATTCAAAGGGTTAAGTGGCTTATCTATCTGCGATGATCTCCTAACTTTCATTTCATTTGTTGTTTTCCTTCATCGCGTCAGGGACAATCGCTCAATCCAGAAGACCCAGCCCCTCGCGTTCCTCCAGTGTATCAACCTCCTCCTCCCTACATCTCACGGGAAAACAGAACGCCTCCAGCCGCACCCTCTGATGCTGATAGCAGACAGTCTTTAGAATCTCAACACTCGTTTCGCGAAGAAGCACCCAGTTCTTTGTCTTCATTCGCCGGGCCTGCTAGTATTGGAAGAAGAAATAGTCGCTCCACGGGAACACCAGAGACCGAACAGGCTGGTGAGATGTGTTCATTTAACGAGGAGGAACCGAGCATTCTTCAAGGTCCCTTGAGACCACCCTCGTATTACGAAGCTACGAATCATGCTAACAGAATCTCTGGATTGGGAAATGTGGTCCATCACATCTGGTCATCTACGCAGGATGGTGTACTGGACACTAGGACAATCATGAACGGTTCTCATGGGAAACAGAGATCTCCTCCGCCCCAGTACTCAGAGCAACCGGAAGTGCTGACAGATCCTGCAAGGCGATTGAGTTTATCGGAACCGGAAGTACCCTTAAACAGCGGAAGACCATTGGTTGTGCGGGTCAAACCGGAAGATGCAATAAGATTTGAAAATAGAGTACGACAGCTCCAGCGTGAGAGAGCTATGGAACGTAGAGAAGTGGAGGTTGACGGAAGTGAGAATAACATCGGAGGTATAAATCGACGAGCCCAGCCGCAGGCGGCTGCTCCTGTGCCTCGCATTCGGCTTCAAAGAAGCAGCTCAACAGATTCACGAACCTCTCAACAGTCTTTACGATCTTCTCAAGGTGATGACGAGCCGCTGGATAACGATCCGTCCGTAGAATTGGTAAGTTCAATTATAATGTGCCTAGATCGGTTTTCAATTGAGTGTCGGAAGTAAGTAATTGCATTGCCTCACTCAGTGATTGGTTCAAAATTCTCAAGCCACTTTTTCAACCAATCAGAAGTGAAACCAAAACCAATCTTGGCTCGCGCGTGCACATTTTCCCGCGCTTTGTGTCGGCTCCGTGTCGGCTACGTGTAATTACTTCGAGTTTTGATTGGTTTACTGGATTGGCTTCCTTCCTTTTTGATTGGCCAAAGTAATTACTTTGGTTTTGGTTTTACGGCACTCGATTGAAACTCGCTCTATGAGGAAGTGGCAGACACGCGGTGATCACAACGACCAGGGGCCTAGGGACGAATGAAAAATGATGTTATTACAGGTTCACAAGAATCCCTATCATTTCCAATAATCAAAATTTATTGTGAAGTAATGGAAATTATGAAGGAAAGCTTCGGAGGAATCGATTAGAACCCGGATAATTTGCCTCTTGTTAGTACAAATATCGTGGATATCTAAGAGACGAACTGCAGGGAAAAGAGATTATTGAACGAGCAATATCCGTATGTAAAAACGACCGTACATCTGTCTTAAAAACTGTCTTATATCCAACCCAGAGTAAGCAACGCATCGAAATTCAGTTAGCATAGCGGCGCTCTTGCGCGTCAGTAAAAACAATACCTTTCCTGCTCTATATATAATATTCCAGTTTTGATCAAAATACAATAGCCTGGGATCAGGCTCCGCAGTTAGGGTAACGCGGCGAAAAAAAAATTGGCAAGCTAGCTGGCGAGCAAAGCGAGCCGAGCGGGGAACTGGGGGAGAGAAGCTTCCCTCCCCCAGTTCCCCGCTCCGCTTCATAAGCCCAACTGCGAAGCCTGGTCCCAGGCTAAAATACAACAAATTTGTCATCATCTTGCAGCTTCGTGTGGAAGTTTACAAGAACCCTAATCTGGGATTCAGCATTGCTGGAGGAACTGATGCGACTTCCAATCCATTTCACCCAAATGACACCAAGGTTTGCAATTCTTAAGGCGCCTGCAAACGGGGAAACATTGTTGCGGTGTCAGAGCGTTTTGTGTTCCTCCGTGTTATCTGTTCCCCCGAACAGTGGGCACTAGTGCTGTGTGTTTCCCCCTTCCCTCCCCATAGAACATTTCAGTGCTACGTGTTCCCTTCAAAATTGCCGACTTAAGAATACATCAAAACAAAAAGAAATATGAAAATAAAGGAAAATAATCACGCCATAACGATAAATGTGGTAGCAGAATATGAATACAACAAGTATCCTAAACATTCGTAAAAACTAACCTTAGCCCTATTAACTTTTTTATAGACGTAATTAGGCTTAACGTTAGCTTTTTAAGCATGTTTAGGGTACTTTCTGTATTAAGAATGACAATGACCTGTCACCTGTAAAAAATATCAGCACTTAAATGTTCTATGGGAGGGAAGGACCAACACACAGCACTAGTGCTCAGTGTTCGGGGAAACATAACACGAGGGAACACAAAACGTTGTGACAGCGGAAGCAAATGTTTCCCCGTTTGCGGCCACAGGAAACATTTGTTGCCGAAGCTAAAATGTTTCTGAATTCGTTCAGAAACATTTAGCTTCAACAGCAATGCGCGCCGAGGAAACATTTCGGGAAGCAATGTTTCCGCAGTCTTTTCGTTGTTCTCATAAATCTCATTGATACATGACACAGTAAACACATTTAATAATTTTTTTTTCCTCGAAATTTCGCTGTAACTATGGTTTGTCCACTTGAAATTTCTCCCTTTTTTGGCCAGTTGTAAAACGAAGTGCTTGCTCGTTTTTTTCCTGTGAAGAAAACAGCGTCGTAATTCCCTCAAGCTTTGCTCTCGGGAACAATCTTGGATCTCCAAAATCTTAGATAACTACAGTTAAAAGGCGGAAATATCGAATTAGTTGGTTTAAGGTCTTTGCACAAGCTGTAGATTTTTGTTTACTAATCCAACTCTTTCGTAGTCTCCTACGCAGCCGTTCTTTGTGTGGTCACGCAACGCTCCTCCCCACACAAATTGCGTGACCACACAAAGAACGGCTGCGTAGGAGACTAATTTAGCTCTTTCGCTGTTTTTGTTGTTCGCGTGTTGTGTTTGAAGCCCCGGCTAAACGATCCGACGATGCCTGAACGCTCAGCCAGGGCTGAAGTCAAAAGTAACTGTAAATCGCTTTGCCGTCCAGGAAAATTTGAGAAAGTGCCACTTTCAATTTGTTTGACTGAAGTGTCGTCGAAAGTACTAATATTAGGGAGCTTAAGCATTTGCGGTTTTGAGACGCGGACGGCAACCGGAAGGGAACATTTTGCGTGCCAGGACGGTGTTGTCTTCCAAATTTTTATACTAATCATCTCTAATGGAAACAAGATACTTAGTAATGTAAATGTGCTTGTGTGAAGACAAGTTAAAAGGGAAAACAGCTCACCTCCGGTTGCCGTCCGCGTCTCAAAAACGCGCATGCTTAAGCTCCCTAATGAAAAGTGCACGTGCGGTGCGAGCAGCACGTGATTTTGAAATCAATCTTATCATTCCCAGCGTGCACTATCCACACAAACCAATTTGTAAAAAGTTCTTGCATCGCTCTGAGCTGGAAGAATTTTTTACCAAGGGAGATTAATCCAACTGTTTCTTGAAATCACTATGAAGAAACGATTTTCTTATATTTAAAAAGGAGTAAATAACATGGCCGTTGTGGGCTCACGTTCTCATAGAAATTGACTTTTGACAAATTATATCTTGACAGAGTATTTATGTTACGAAAGTTCAGCCAGATGGACCTGCATCTTATGGACTTGTTCCCGGGGACAGAATTCTGGAGGTAGGTGGAATTGGTGATCATAAATTTGGCGTGGTCTTTTGTTTTTAGATTATTAATCTCTAAGCGAAAGTGGGCGTTGTTATCAACTATAGGGAGGTAGCGCAGAGGAGTGGTTAGGATGCTGGACTTGAGAGACGGCGGTCCTGGGTTCAAGTCCCACTCTGACCGCCATGCAGATGGAGTTGTTCTGAGTGTTCCCAGCTGCTCTTGTAAATAGCCAACTGGTTTGCCTCCTATCAGTTGAAATTCTTAACTCTGTTGTGTTCATTTGTATTGCTTTGTTTCATTCGAGGGCCACTACGTCAACTACTGGGTTACCAGTAATGAGTATTCTCCCTCGTTAAATAAGGACTTTTATTATATGACTAGCTCCGTGAGCGGGCAAGATGGAGCTATCTTGCCCGCTCGGGATTCCCGCTTGGTCCCGCAAGATCAAAGATCATTTTTTCGTGTTTTATCCCATATAATAAATCCTTTATTGACCAAGCTTGTTTGGTCAAGATAGCTGGATATTGGCTTCGTTCTTTTTTTGCGTGTTTTTTGGTCCATAAACACGCAAAAAAAGAACTTGGCCAATATCCAGCCATCTTGACCTCACGTTTGGTTAATAACCCATGTGTTTTTTTTTCTTCAGTTCATTTGGGAAAAAGTGTCATAGTGTGGAGCTTAAGGAATGATGATCCCAATCGCCATGAGAACGTCACTGTCCGTCAAAATTTACATTGGGGTTTTTTTGCGAGGATTGGAACCCTTCTGAATTTAAGAATGTTGCAGTTACTTATAAAATGGACGCTTCCCATGTTCAAACCTCGATGACTTCAACATCCGCTTGACTTTCCTGATCCACGTATAGCTAGGATTTAAGACAGGACTGCTTTAACGCAAATCCTTGATAGACTTTAAAATACTTGCGGAACTTGGTACTCGCGGTGATTGGGCCAAAAGTATGTATGCGTTTGTGGACTTACGGGGAAACAAACAACCGTTGCTACGCGTGGGAAGCACATGGCACAACGTGTGCCACGACACGGCACGTGACATGACGTGTTTGGCACATGTCAAAACATGCGCCAAAGGCGGGAAAATTTGCCATCTGCTTCATGCGGGGTAAAGCATTTAACGTGCCAAGCGCAGAAAAGCATGCAATGTATGACAAATATAAAAGGGGGAGACATGCATACAACCGGTGCAGGGAACATTCCTTCTTTTTGAAGTGCGGAACACTGACATCGTTTGCCAAGAGAAACAAAACGTCAAATGTGATGCTGTTTGTTTGTTTGCTTTCAAGGTAAATGGGATCAGTCTTCGACGTGTTACTCACGAGAAGGCAGTGCTCTTTTTAAAGAACAACCAAGTTGTGAATTTACTCATCGCACGAAATAAGGAGGTGCCTTCGTGATTTTTGGAAGCATCCAAATAGAAATTCAGCACCCAACAATCTTAGGTAATACAGGTACACGACTCGAAGCGTCGACCATCTCGCCGTCATTGAAGAGATTTTTCATCTGCTGAAATACACGGCAGTTGGAAATTATTTCGCTTTTTATGAAGTTTGGAGGGGTGTGGACAAATTGCCTGAGATTGGCTTGCATTGCGTGCAGTTTGCAGCAAAGTACTCGATACCAATCTCATCAGGTATTTATCTGCTATTAATAACCGTTGTTTCAAGACCGTACTATCCAGGTATGGGAAACGTCGCCATGACAACGCGAAGTGGATGGAAGACTAACAACCAATGACATCTTCGTTAGTGTTGTTTCTACTTGAACTCCCTTTTTAACCCCACGGAACGAAAGCAAGAGGAAGAAGACGGGACACTGGACAGGAAATAAGCTACGTCTCTGCTTAAGCTGCGCGTCTTTTGAGACGTTTGGGACGAGTCGTTTAACGCTGACAATTATTTTTGCAGCGCCAAACAGAAGTTTTACATTTTGTAAAAAGGTCTCAGGAGCGAATTTTCATGGGACGTCTTCAATGTAAAAATTCTAAGGTCTATATTTGCTACTTTTTATGCGAGCGGATCAGTAATTTTTTCAAATCACGCACGAAATCACTTCCCTGCTAGCAACGGTCTCTTCTATTTTGCATTAGGGAGTTTACGATCTGCGACGCGACGGTAACGAAAACATCATTTAAAATTGCAAGTTCAGGTTTATTAATCTTTGTCGTCGTTATGTCGGCTTGTCTATCTTGTAAAAACTAGTGTAACCTTCCAGGAACTGAATTAGGAGGTACGGTATTGAATCTACGAAAGAAAATTCAAATTCTCTGCGTTTTGTTCACATTCTCCGTAAAACTTGAGAATTGGTCATTTCACGTCGTAGATTTGCCGAAAACGTGAAAGAAATGTACAAAAACTAAAAATGCACGTGCAGAGCGTGCAAAGCTATTGTTTTTGCTCATTAAATATGCAAAATTTGTGACGTTTTCGTTGCCGCCGCGTCGTAGATCTTAAACTCCCTATTCGCTGGGCGCGGCGACGAGTACGGGAGAGAAGACCTCTGCCGTGGGTCGAAATTCACTGTGTTGAGCATGCGCGGCGGTTACTTGGCGACTGAATCCTGACGTGATACTTCATGTTGTGAGGGCTCACTTAACGAGAGCGGACTTACTGGAAAGGAATGGGCGGGACACAGCGGGCTCAAGTCACAGTCAGCAAACATATCATGGGGCATGCGGTTTGCAGAGTGCCGAGATTATGGACGGCGGTTGGATCAAAGTGAGTTTCGACCCATGGCAGACGTCTCGTTTCTCGTACTACACAAAATAGACCTGCTGGCAGGGAACGAAATGACAAGCCAGAATATAAATCTTTTTTTCTGTGTTCGTGAGATACGTCGCTCAAGGAACATTTTTCACGGTTTTGCCGTTGAATCGAGGGTTTCTGATTTGTCCTCAATTATCCGCCGAAACCTAACAACTTCAGGTTGTTTCAGAGGTCCGTACGGAGGTCGATTTTTACTGGTCAAAAAGTCTGTGACAAAAATGTATTTGGTTCAAATTTATAAGATATTTATTTACGTCATCTTTGTTATAAGACGCTGCTGTA
>OX421457.1:4955572-4970572 GCA_949126865.1 Montipora capitata | reverse complement strand
GATCAAAATATAAACTGGGAGTGTCATATTGAAAACATCTCTAAGAAGATAGCTTGTGCCATTGGTGCAATTAAACGAATTCGGCATCTCACTCCATTTAATGTTCTAATTAAAGTTTATAATAACCTTATTCAACCACATTTTCATTATTGCAGTGTAGTGTGGGGAAACTGTAACAAAGGCTTCAAAATCGGGCAGCTCGCATCCTAATGTCTGCCAGCTATGATAGTAATTTGGATGATTTGTTCCGGGCACTAGGGTGGCGAAGACTCTACTATCAAAGATTGGAACAGAAGTCTATCATAACGTATAAAACATTACATGGTTTGACACCTGATTATCTGAGATCAAGAATTGTATATCATGACAACGTAAGTGCTTATCGTTTAAGGAATACCGAGAATAAATTAGTTCTTCCACAACCCCGAACTGATTATCTCAAGAGAAGTTTTTTGTACAGTGGAGCTCAGTTGTGGAACAGCTTACCTGTAGACCTAAGACAAGCATCTTCACTAACCGATTTCAATTCTAAGCTAAGTCGCCACAGTTTAAAGTAATATCTTGATTTTAAGTAAATTTTAGACACGGCCTCCATGAAAAGCAGAAATTTTATTTATCTCTTTTATTGGAATTGTTATTATTAAATTTTATTGTAGTTAGGTAGATAGATATACTACTATAGATAATGAACTAAATCAACTGATGGAAACACCGTGTATAAATAAAGTTATCTTATCTTATCTTATCTTACTGTCACTGCAATTTTAGCTGTGTTTGCCCTCCCCCCCCCCCCCCCCCCCACCCCCCAGCCAAGACGGCGTCATTAACCTTGGAAGGGTCTATTAAAAGAGGTAGTCGGTCTCTTCACTCTTTTTTTGTCAGAAAAATAATGCGAAGAGTCCATCTTTGATGACAGGAAAGGATTCTCTGAAGCACAGAAAGCTCTCACATGGTTTCAAGACCGTTTCAGCATACCGTCCCTTCCCTTCAAGAAGTCGAGGAAGAGGAAGAGCAATATCCAATCAAAATAATTATTTTATCGCCAAAACAGAGCACCAATCACAGTTGTTGTTGTATTGGGCAGATATGGTTTGGCGGAAGTGTCTGTGGCATATTCTGTGTCATAATTTCCTCTCCGGTGCTTGGTTTTCTGGAATGTCCGCTTAGAACACAGCTCCAATGGCTTTGCTCTTCCTACAATCAACTCTTCTTTAAATTCTAGGTATGCTTATGAAGTTTTGGTACTTGTTTTAAACACTTAAGTTATCTGTAAAATTATGGGGGTTTTCGAGTCGGACGATCTCTCATCTCTCGAACTGTAGCGTGTTTCAGCTCTCAAGCTTTTAATCTTTGTTCTTTCGCAAAGACCTGCAAAATCGTAAATATTTCAATATCGATGAACAAATAAGATGAAAAACGTGCAAATCTAGAAGCAATATGAATTTGCTCACGGCCTATTTAAGATAACAGGTAGCTTTATGTTGTTCTTATTTCTCGGTCCTCTAATTTACACGTACCTCGAAATATATTAGTAAACGTAATTAGAATTTATGAACTGGGAAAACAACTATAAACTTATTTGATGTCGTGAGACGTCCATTAATTTTGTGGAACTTTTATTCGCGTGACAGGTCGACTGAAAGTAATATTTCCTTACAATACGAGTTTATTTGTGCAAATTGAAGCTCAGTATTATGCTACGTTTGGCCATTTAGGATTTAACTCTCGTTTCTTGTATTGTAATGAGATCTACCCCGGAAGCTTTAAGACTTGGACGCTCAAAATGACCCAGATAGCCAACATTTCCATCGAAAGTACTCGTGATGTTTTTCTGTAATTGTGTCGATCATTTATTTCACTTTCTTGAAACATGTATGGTGTCTATGCAGCGATCCCGGATTAGATGCTCCGAAAATATGTGAAATATTTTTATTTTTTGAGAGATGAGTGGTTGTGAATAGCCCATACAGAGGGTACAGGAGGCATGAATGCTTTTCGTTTGGTGAGATTTCATTCCAATTTTTGGAGATATTTGGAAAAACAACTCACTTTAAGGGAGATTTTATTGAGAAGTGGAACTCAAGCCCTCCCCCCCTCTTTTCCTCAACAACCAACCTCTCCCCCCTTCCTTCCCCCTTTTCAGGGCTGCCTGGAAATATTGGAGCTACAATTACTTCAAAACCTGTTTTCACTTTCCACTGATTTGTGAAGTTTTTTCTTTAAAGTGCACCTTTACCTCAAAATTTTTACTTTAGCAGAAGTCAAATATCAAACATATATTTACATTTGCTTCTCTAGATTTTAGTTTTTAATATCGCTTATAAGGTATGTAAGAGTTTAAAATGCTGGCAATCGTTTATTCCATGGTCGAGGCAGTCAGAGACAAGGGCCTATTCCTGCCATGACATCATAAACTACTTTGCATTATAGTTTTGAAAGAACTTTGGCAATGTAAATTAAATGTAGTTCTCGACGTCATTGAAGGAATAGACCATTCTTCTCACTGGCTCGGCCATGGGACTAATGAATGCCAGCTTGGTAATCTCTCGTACCTAATTAATTAGGCCTACCGTACTTGTATTAAAAGTAAAATCTAGAGAAGCAAATGTAAAACGTATGTTGACGTTTTACTACATTTCACCTTTGCAAATGAAAATACTTTGAAGTTAGGTGTATACGTACTTTAAATACCTATAAACTGATCTCCAGGGTCATTGTTTGCAAAGGGCTCTCATCAGTACTCAGTTTCAAAGCTGACTGAACCGGCAACAGTTAGGAAAGTAACTTAACCAATTTTTTACCTTTTTAACTTTCCCATAGGTGAAGCTCCTAGAGGTTTGATAGAGTTTCTACAGAATATATTCATTGCGCACGAATTCAATCAACAGAGACTTGAATTGCAAATTTAATATCAAGTGGAAATGTCATTCTCAACTAATGAATTGCAAGAAAAGATACGTTCATTGCAGCGTGCACCTCCACCAAAAGCACCAAGTAACGTGCGTACAGGATCTCTCCAAAGAAAGCTGTCAGAGGAAAAGAATGACATTACCCAGCTTATACCTGGCTTTCAACTAAAGAAGACTGGTTTTCGAGAAAGCTTAATTGCAGAAGATGTTGATAACAAGCACACCAGCAAAAGGACAGATGAGCCTGAAAATGAGCTTTTTAAAGCCATAGAGAAAAGAAGAAAACAGTGTGAACAACATACGCCACTAGAAGAAGAAGAGATCAAAGAAGATAAGCCAAAATTGAAACCCAAACCCAAGCCCCTCCCACGACCTAGTAGCAAAGATAAGCAGAGGAGTCTTTCAAGTTCATCTGATGACAGTGCAAAGGAGAAAAAAGAGAATTCAACTGATGAAAATAAGAATTTGGTTAATGGTGATGCTCATGGAGAGCCAAGACTTTGTATTTTGCCAACACTTGAGAGCCTTGGGAAGCCACCTTCCAAACCTCCAAAACAAGGAAACCTAAGAATGAGGCTGGAAAAGTACACCAGAGCAGATATTGTGATTGCTCGGCCACGGAACAGTATACTGAATAGAAGTTTTGCGAACAGCATAGGTATGAAAAAATGTTTTTGTTCTCTGACGCCAACATTTATAGTTGCTTTTGGGTGATTTGCATTTTGAACATTTCCTTGCACCACGGACCAAGAGCATTTTTTGTTGTCTCCCTCAGATACAATGTAATACACGTGCTGTGATAATGGCCAATTTAGCAGACCTTACTCTTCAGTTAATCGTAACTATTACAAAATACTTGAATGTGATTGCATGGTTCTGTGCATGCCTATTTGTCACATAATTGGTGTGCGATCACATGGGTGTCCAATTACAGACCTGTATCCAATTTGAACAACTCCAAATTGATTACCTTTAAGGTAATTGGACACCTACGCCATTCGCTTGTCAATCACGTGCACTTGGATGGGGTCTTTCTTGCTGTTTGCAAAACAGATTGAATATAATATTATATTATTTTTACTTTTTTACACAAAAAGGTATGTTCAAAGACTTTTTACCCTTGCATTTTGTTATAGTTACCATTAAAGTAATTTAGTAATAGAACTTTGTGTCATACCATTCAGGGGTAATAATTGTGCTCGCAATTTCAAAATAATATTACTCTCCTGATTAATTAATGCTGGTACTATGCTCTTCCAACTGAGCTACATTGTATGAAGCCACTCAGTTAGAAGCAGAAAATAATTGGTTCTCATTTTCAGGTTTCTATAAGAGACAATTGCTTAAATTGTCGAGATAAGTTTGAGGATCACTTCTCTGTTTTGTTTGCAACCCGCACTTCAAATGTACATTCATTTCATTCATAGAACAAAACATACTGGTACTCCCTCTCTGGTATGTTTTGTTCTATGAATAAAATGAATGTATATTTGACATGCGAGTTGTAGACATAAGAGAGAAGTGATCTATGCACAAATCTGGTCACATCCAGGTTAGCTTTTTTCTCCCCTAATCATTTTGAAGGCGTGCCGGACTGTGCACATCACATACTACTGGTCCATCCAGAAGACATGGCCAAGCCAGCATATTTCACCACAATCTATCACTGGACTATCACTCCTGCTACAATGTATATGTGATGTGATCTTTGACCTAGACAGTCAGTGACTTGTATCATAAACCTGGGGGGAGATTGAGCTTGGAAAATGCAACCTTCAGGACTTCATCTGATTAGGCCATTGAAAGAAAAAGTGAATTTTTGCTAGTGGTAACATATTTGTATAATTATCTTCAGTTGTTCCAGAAGATAACTCAAACTTTGAGCAAGAAGACTATGATGATCTGGATGAGATAAAAGATGAGGTTCTTGAAAAAGCCAAAGGTGAACTCACAGTAATGGAATTGTTAATAATAATTATCATCACTGACTGCAATCACTATTAAACTGTCAAAAATTCGAAGATAACAAATAATTAACAATAATATTATTTTACCACTCGCACTTGCTGGATATGAAATGATGGATAGCCAACAAGGCGTGTAGCGCTGAGTTGACTATAATCATCTCATATCCAACAAGTGTGCGTGGAATAATTTTGTATTAAAAATGCCCCCAAAATATAGAAAACCAAACTAAAATAAAAGTAAAAACGCCCCAAAAATGGATGATTATGTTTCATCTTCGGTGTTGCCTTGATGCTCCTATCCCATCAGCTCTCCACGTTCTTATCCTCATCTCATCTGAAACCTCCTTATGCTACACATCAGCACACTTCACACCTTTATTCCAACAAAGCTCCGAATTCACCCTCAGACCCATCCAATCATGCCTCCTCCAGTACTCCCTCTGCTCCAAAGCATTTGACACATGCCCAACCTACTCCAACCCCTTAGCTTGCCACACACTACACTTTGGATTTACTTCTTCCTTCTCAATTGAAACCGAAAAAACTTTTTTCGCAAAGCCTGCTCCTGAGTGGCAAAAACATGTCATGTACCTCCTTGTGCCCTTTTCAAATACCCAGCTCTATAAAGCCCCTGCCACAACCTCTCATCACCCACTTCACTGACATCACTCATTAACTTCCCATGCAACCTCTTTGCCTGAAACGTCTCCTTCCTTGCTTCTCCACCTGCTTCTTGTACTCCTTCATATTTCTCCCTCCTCCATTGTCTCCAACAACCTTCAACATCAACCCATCTACTAGCCTTGACATATCCAAACAGACTGCACAATGACAGACATGGATCAATCCCCTCCCACCATCCTTCCTCTTCATGCACAACCTCTTGAAACTCGCCTTCTTGTGGAATGCCCCCAACATTATCATCCTCTTCCTCGCTTTTACCTCCATCACCCTCAGTTCCCTATCACTCCAATCCAAATTCCCTGCACTGTACCTTACCACACCTACGGCTCATGTATTTATCACCCCAATCAAATTCCCACTTTACAACTTTGACTTCATTCACCACCAGTTTCACCCTCCTCAAATACTCATGCTTGATGTTCTTGTTCATCTCCTTTTGCATAATATCTGCTCCCTCCAACACACCCAAGTACTTATTTATATGTATACCCATTCTTGTCAATGTCACCCATTACCTGACCATTTGGCAACACAGTTCCTTCACAACAAACCTTCACCCCCTGCTTTAACACCAACACAGAACAAGGAGACAAGGAGTCCCCCTGGAATATTCCACTTTTGATTTCCAGTTCACCCCTATTTGAAGTCAACACATTTTTCCGATCACTCATACTACCGCACAACAAACTCTTTACTTTGTCAGCTACCTTCATGGTTTCCAACAATTTCAACAATCCATGAATGCTGCACCATATCATAGGCCTTCTGATAATCTATCCATCCCATTGCCAAACACCTTTCCTTATCTATCAACAATTGATCCTTCGAACCCCGCAATCTCATCCTACACCCCTTCTGCTCAATCAGAAACAAGCTATTGCCCTACAAATGTCCGTACAGTTTCTCCACCAAGATCCCAGTGAACAGCTTCCACATCAATGTCAAACATGGAATTATTGGTCTTTAGTTGCTAGCCGCCATTCCATTGGCTCGATCCTTCTGTATCAACACTGTCCTCCCCTTTACCATCCACCACACGATCAAAACAACCCATCAAACTCTCCGAAGTCAACCCATGTAACTGCTTAAACCAAAACCTACTTACTGGTACCATCTGGACCCAGAGCCTTCCAATTTGCCATCTTCTGCATCCTCTACACCAATCTTCACTCCCTCTCTCTTCTCTGCATTACCCATCCTGTCCCTCACCTTGTCCAACCAACTAGCATCCTCAATAATTCTCCACCGACAAAATACCACTGAATTTTCACCACTTATTTTTTTAGCTGTAGCTAGACTTTTTAATAACACGCAGTGATCAATATGTTATACCCCTGCAATAACCTCTAATAAGCTGTTCTGTTTTGTCCTTTGATTCTTCTTTGGTAAAAAGAGTAAATTATTAAGGACCTATGCAAGGTGCCAGTCCCAAAAAAAATGTTTGAAACTGGTATTAAAAGAAATTAACTTAACTTAACTTAGTCTGTATTTTATGTTTCCAGCTATTCCAGAGGTTACCCAAGAACAGGAAGATTATGATGATCTAGATGAGCTGAAAGATAAGGTTCTCGGCAAAGCAAACGGTGAAGAAGGTAAGCAGCCAATGCCAGAGTAAGGTACTGGTAATTTAATTGTGTCAGTATCCTCTGGTTATATCTTTGTTGAGTTGTTTTGTAGTCCAGGGCCCGGTTGTTCAAAAGCCGATTAACGCTAATCCCAGATTAAAAATTAACCAAGGAGTTTATTTCTCTACTCCAAAATGCTGTTCAATGCTGATAATTAGCAAAACTTTACATTAGAAGAATTCAATCTTGAAAAACAAAAATAAGTGAAAAAAACTTTCACCAAAAAGTTGAAAACCTGAAACAAAAGTTTACGCTAATCCTGGATTAAGCTAATTGGCTTTCGAACAACCGGGCCCAGGGTTACAGTAGGCTTGGAAACAAAGGTATGGTTTTCAACTTTTAAATCCAAAATTGGAAAAAGGAAAGGAAAACAACTTTATTTAAGTGTCTAGTCTTCTAGCTCTGGAGCACTAATTAGGGACACTGTAAACTGAAATTTAAAAAAAAAATTAACATAAATCAAATCAAATTTTGGTCTTTGAGAAGATGGGAAATCCAGAGTACCCAGAGAAAAACCCCTCAGAGCAGAGTAGAGAACCAACAAACTCAACCCACATATGACACCAAGTTTGGGAATTGAATCCGGTCCACATTGGTGGGAGGCAAGTGCTCTCACCATTATGCCAGCCCCGGGGGGATACTTCCTATGCTGAAAGTGAATCTGAAAGTTGGGGTTGCTAAAATGGGGTCTATAATTGGCCATAAAATAGACTACAAAGGGGTAGGGATTCTGAGAGGCCAGCGGCACATACCCAGCTAAATAGGCCATTTCCGAGTTCACGTCTGCCTCCTCTTCAAAGAGAGTCTAAGTGTGAAGTTTTTCTTATGAAAATTAGTTTTCATTCATATGTAGAGTAGAACTAATTACTATCACAAAAACTTCGCACTTAGACTCGCTTTGAAGAGGAGGCAGACATGAACTCGGAAATGGCCTATTGTCTCAAGTACCCCCCTCCCCCAGGATGCCAGCCCTGAACCCCTACATCAGATCCAGAAAAACGGCCAGATTATAGGCAACATGTGGCATTGCCACACGACAGTGACACCAAGTTGCCAAGCAATGTTGTACATTTCCCATCCCCTTCCTAATATATTCCCCAACAGATGAATGTTGGAAGTGAAAAAAATCTGGTGCAATAAAGACGATTTTCTTTCTTTTTTTGCATAGTTTCAAAATCTGTCCACACTTTTGCATCACTGTTTTGTGACAATTTTGCAATCATGGTGTTGTTAGTATTACTGTCTTAAATAATACTTGACTAGTGTAAGTGATGATGAATTTTCATGCTTGGAGGAATGACAGTACATGTAGGTCTGCAAGTTTCTTTCAAGTTTGGTAGAATTGAACAAGAAATAAAATGGCCTTCAATGTCCAGAAAGTTTGCACTTTTGAATCAAGCCTCACTGTTGACCTGTCATGTTTGTTTGGAAAAGATTTCTATTTAGTTATTAATATGTCCTCTTGGCCTTCAGTTGGTGAAGTTTTAATTAACCCTTTCACTCCTGTGGGGTTCCCCATTGACGAGTAAAATCGTGTGGCGTTAGACAGAGTAAAATCTATAAGGCCCAGTGGCCCTTACAGGATTGAAAGGGTTAACCAAGGAGCAAGGATGGCACAGTCGGTTAGTGCACAGCCTTGGTGCAAGAGGTTCTGAGTTCGATTCCCGGATCTCGCATCCTTGTTTCGACTTCTTTCCTTTCTGTGTAGCTAAGTAGCTTTAAATACCCGTAAAACGGAGCACTGATGGAGAGAGGAGAATAAAATGAGCACACCGTCGACGTAAGGTTTGTCAGTTGAATTACTGTTACGAGTTGTCGACGTTAAATATGGTTACTTTACTTTACTTTTTAATTAACACTTGAACTTATCCCTTGTTTTATCCATTGAGAAATTAAGCACAAATTTCTGCTTATCTTAGCAAAGTTTATTTTGCCCCATGAATGTTTTCACGAAATCTTTTCATGAAAATAATAATGGTCAGTTTAATTTATACTTCTATATTGATTTCTCTTTGGAAAGAAGCCACAGAATGACGTCTAAAGACTTGTTCACAGTGGCAGGACGTAGCAACCATAGGCATGAGAATTTGCATATTAATTCAGAGGCTAGAGAAGGTTTTTATTGTTGTTAGTCCTTTTGCTTTGAGAGACGACAAAATAACTGTTTAAACCTCTTAGGGATCTTTGAGGAAAACTATGATGATGTGGACGAGATAGCAGAGAAAGTAAAGGAGATGAATAGGAACTTTGATGGACCAGAAGAGAGCTATGATGATCTAGACACAGTAGCTGAACAAGCTCAGATAAATGGTGAGTTTATTAAAAATGGCTTCAGGTACCCAGAATATAAAGTATGACCTGGGGCCCATTTCTTGAAAGTTCCAGGAACTTTTCATGCCCAAAAACTGCGATGTGCTTCGTTTGATAAGCTGGTCTTTGAACTTAATGTTACTCAAGGAAACAAAAAGCAAAATGAATTGTGAAGCTTGATGCCTTAAAAGCTCTTCGTTTTTTAAATGTACTGCTAAAACTGTGGCACTCGAAAAGTTTCAGGACTTTCAAGAATGCTGGTCACTTGGCCCATCAAGCTATTCGTCTCTATTCTGGAGTTTTTGGGTTCAATTCCTATATGGGCAGGTCCAAAGGTTGGACCAGATCAACTCGGATCACTCACCTCACATAATCTGAAAAACGGTTTTGTAAGCAGTGTGCAGTGTGCAGTGTGTAACAGGATGCGAGTGGTCCCCACCCCAAAACATGTACGGCATTAACAGCAGAATTGCCATAGAAAAAGGAGCCTGATTGGTTTACCTTTTTGTAGTTGTATTCATTCCATATCAATTCTCAATTCTGTAGATTTTAGTGCTGGGGATGGCAAGAAATTTGGAGAAGAAATTTATGAAGCAGTGGGATCTAAGGATGAAATAGAGGAAGAGTACACTAATTGCGATGATGGTTTCGACTCACCAATTGAAACCAAATTCTCCCCCTCAGTGACATCGCCAAGGTAATATATAATAGAGGAGTTTCTCTTGATTTCATTGTTTACAAACTTGCTTACAGAAGGTGTCATGCTTCCTTCAAAAATTAGATCAACTTGTAGATCGATCTTACTTACTTGGTATATCTGCAGATGTGAGCATTCTGGCCCTAATTTATAGTCTGAGTGAGAAAAAGGAGATATCAGCCATCTAGGAATAAGAAATTATCGACGAGCAAAATTAAAGTTCTAACGATCAATATGAGTCCATGCACACATTATTTGTAAAGTGTCAAATTTTGAAAGTAGTGGTAACAGTATTGCAGTGACAAGCAGTTTAAGTTTGTGATCGATTGCCTGAAATTTTAGAAGGCTAGGTAATTAAAAATGAGGGGACTGCAATTAAGCTATAATTGCCCTTTGTTATTAACTTAACCCTAATCCATCTTTAGGTTGAATTTTGTCTTATTGTTTTTAGTACATGGAAGGTTAAAAACTCTCACTTTGGAAATCTGATTATTATTTAAAACTGAGCAACATGTACTTCAAAATTAATGCAGTTTCTTCTCTATGTGCATCTTCATGACCGATGCAAAAACTTTAAAAGTTATAATGTGAGAAATGTAAATACATCTTATTCGATGGTTTAACATATAATACTTAGCTCTTATTAACCGAGCAGGAGGTCTGTATGGGAGATTGTTGACAGAGGTCGTGAGTACAGACCGAACGCAGTGAGGTCTGTACACACGACCGAGGTCAAGATTCTCCCATACAGACTGACTAAGCTGTATAACTAAAGATGTTTATTATATGGCAAACAAGAACAATTTAATTCGTTTAATGTAACTGGTTTGTACTAACTGACATTTTGCTTGCGAATGGCGATGAGTGGCGATGAGCTGAACTTAATTCTGTCAAAGTTTGCTCGTCATCCTCTCTTTTGTCATCATGCTGTTTGGCACTTCCATAAATAAATATTGGTAGAAGAAAATACTCAATATTTTTACATTTTAGTTTGCATCTTTTCACCGCATAACATAACCGGTCTAGATGCCGGTCTAGATGGGAAAATCTAGACCGCGGTCAATATCGATTTAAGCCAATCAAATTCGTGAATTTTGTAGTTCCTAGTCCTCGTGAGACAGAGTCTCAATTTTTGCGCGTTCTCTTGAACAAGTAATTACTGGGGTATTAGTTTCTTGAAACTTGTGTAAGAGTGCTGAAAATTTGTTTGTTTGTTTTTTTTCCTGAAGTTCACTTGTCAAAGAAAAGGGAAAGAAAGATATAAAAAAGGAACAGGAGCTGCAGAAAAAAAGAGAACGGGAAGAACAGAAAAAGAAAAAAGACGAAGAGAAAAGAAGAGAAAAGGAGGAAAGAGAAGAAAAGAAAAGGAAAGAAGAAGAGAAAAGAAAAAGGGAAAGGGATGACAGAGAGCTTCGAAAGAAACATAAGGTGATGAAAAACACTGAGATGATGAAGGGTTTTTTAATATCTGGCATGCTAATTGCCCTTTCTCGAGGTCGGAGACTGAATTACTAAGGGCGCAGCTCAGCAAGGTCGGACTGAAGGAGCTGTGCTGCCGGTTAGGTGCTCGGCCCCTGAACATTACCCATGTATGACCACGGAGCACAGCACCACAGCCTGATGAAATAAGCCAGGAGCCGATTTTGAGGAGCGAGGAAAACCGGAGTATCCGGAGAAAAACTCTCGGAGTCAGATTGAGATCGACTGAAACTCAGCCCACATACGACCCGAGCCAGAATTGAACCCGGGTCACAGAGGTGGGAGGCACGGTTGATGACCACTAAACCACCCTGACTCCCCAACTTTAGAGCACCAACTTTAGGGGTGATTACCATTTGTTGGAAAATTCCAGTTGGGGTAACTGTGGCATAATGGTAAGCAATTTTCCAAGTATACTGACCAACCAGATGAAATTGCACTTAGGTACCATTAAAATATTCCATTTTCAAAGTTTGGTTCGTAGGCCTTACCTTCCCTCATGACTTGATTTCATGCAAATAGAGCCTGGAAAAAGTAGAATCAGTGAAACATGACACTTGTGATGCATTGAACAGCCTGTGTATTGAAATGCAACTATTCCACGGCCCTCTTGGTGTAATTCAAACGGACCCTCTTCCTTGTTTCGTGGCCCTTGACAACAACTCAGTCCTTCAAGACCACAGAATTGCCGTCAAATTCGGCAGAATCAAGAATCAAAACAAAAATCCTATCGCAGAAAAAGCCGTCCAAGAGCTTAAACTTAACCTCCTTCGACAAGATCCTGATGGTGGTCCAATGTCCCCTGTTGTACTATCCGTTGCAACAGTTCAGTTCATACTCGTGGATTGTGAGCTCACAAAAGGTGTACCCAGCGCGATCAGTTCTCAAACAACCAGATTCCGTTAGCTGACCATAATCTGATCTCTAAACAACACAATCAGCGTCTAGCCAAGCATCCCAGCAGTGCCATGTCAAAGCCCCCACCCCCCCCCCCCCCCTTCCCTAGCAAAAGTGGCCAACAGCCCTTCACTCTCCATTGGTCACCAGGTGTACCTCTGTTGTGACCGCAACAAATCTCGTTCCAGAGTTCGCTACTTAGTGTTGTCTATTGATGGTGCATAATGCCATGTATGAAAGTTTGTTGGTTCACATTTATAGAGTACTGCCTGTCGTGTCAAGAAATCTGAGTGCTACAAAGTGCCTATAGATATACCCCGCCCCCCCCCCCCCCTCTGCCTCAATGACAAGGACGAAGGTGACCCTTTGCTCCCATCACTATCCTCACAGATGCCATCTGCTCCTTCCACTCCTGAGTTGCCTCCACACCTGAACACAGCTGATCCGTTGCTTCCACCCACCCCACCTCCAGTTCTAGCCACTCTTTTTGCACCCCCTTCCAATCAAATAGAGACACCGGTACAGATAAGAAACCTCCAACATTACAGCATTTGCGCGACCAGTCCAACCAGGATGGCGCACCCAAACGGTCATGTGTGATGGCTGCCCTCCACAGTATATTGAGGACTATGTACTATATTAAGATGCTCCCCCACCCTCCCCCCCCCCCCCTCAAGCCCCTGTTTCTTGTTCTTACAAGAGAGAGAAAAAGACAGTTGTGCCATTAGGCGTTGTTGTTGTTGTGTTAATTCATCTCATGCACCACGGCAATTGCAGACTCTGTATTTAGCCATACACCTTTGCTCTGGTGACATTGTTATCTTTGTTGATTATCCGCCATCTTTGCTTGGATTGTGTTCCTGTTGTGACTACTTTTGTTGGTTGGCGCAGCTGATGTTGTCAACATTTTCTCTTTTTTCTCGTCCTTCCTTTTAGTTTTCTTCAAGCACCAGAATGTAATTAATAAAGGTGTTGTTGTTACCCCTGCATCTGCCCTTTGTATTTTATGGTGAAGTGAATATAGTGAATGGACGATCTATGTTGTCTGCTTTGAGATATTAGGGAGTTTAAGATCTGCGACGCGACGGTAACGAAAACGTCATTTAAAATTGCAACTTCAAGTCAATTAATCTTTTTCGTCATTGTGTCGGCTTGTCCAACTTCTAAAAACTAGTGTAACTTTCCAGGAACTGAATTAGGAGGTGCGCTGTTGAAGCTACGACAGGAAATTCAAATTCGCCGCCTTGTGTTCACGTTCTCTGAAAAACTTGAGAATTGGTTATTTCACGTCGTAGATTTGCAGAAAACGTGAAAAAAATGTACAAAAATGAAAAATGCACGTGCAGAGCGTGCAAAGCTATTGTTTTTGCTCATTAAATATGCATAATTTGTGACGTTTTCGTTGCCGTCGCGTCGTAGATCTTAAACTCCCTATTACTCGTGTACTGTGGGATAAACTAAAAATCACATTGCAAGGATAAGTAACAATAAACTATAAGCTAATATGTTGATAACAGTGATATTTTTTCCGTGAATGCAGTTAAAACCAGGTATAGAAGGCAATGGAGTTGCAGAAGCTAAAGTCAACTTTGTTGGAGAAGGAAAATTTGAGCTCCCTGCAAAGCAAGGAGAGGCACTGACTATTCTGTGCGAACAAGGATGCCCTCCTGGAAAATGGCTTGTTAAAAACAAAGATGGCCACTGTAAGTTTATTCTGAATTGTTTTAAAAATTGGCGAACTATAATAAATCTTTTGAAAGTCGCCAGGGCTCTGAATAATAAAGGGATACAATTATATAGTATGCATATGGATAAGATGTAAGAACAGTTGACTGTTGGCTAATTTTAAGTGCTAAAAACAGATCTCACCACCTCTTGAAAGATGGTTTCGGGTACTCATAGGGGACTCCTACATTAAATAGATGCCAGGTTATGTTAACTGTCATAATATAGATCAGGTCACCCCCCCCCCCCTCCCGAGATAGGACGCAGCTCTTTACAACCTCTAATTTCGTTGAACCCCTCAAGGGCGCAGCTCTGTTGTTTTTTGGGTTAGGGTCCATCGTTGATTGGTTGTCTGTTTTGGTCCATTGTTTTCTTGAGCCAATCGCGAGAGCCGTTGTAATAACCGCGTACTCACCCGACAGATTGCCAGTCCACCTTTATTTAAAAGGACTAAAGAGTTTATAAAGAACAATATGGCCTAGGAAATTTTTTAAAGGTTCAGTTTTCAAAGTTGTTTGTGTTAACTGCATCCCTACAAAGTGACACGCTGGGGATAGCACTGCAAATCTCCTAGAAGGAGTGTGTTTGTTATCATGATTACGACTGGCTCCACGAACAGACAAAGTGGAACTTTTGCTCAGTTTACACTGGCTTCGTCCAAAAAAGAAAAAAGGAGAACATCAAGCCTTTATGATCGCATTCCTTGT
>OX421457.1:4945572-4948072 GCA_949126865.1 Montipora capitata | reverse complement strand
TGAAATCCTAAATTGTGATCATTTGAATAAAAGCTATACTTAACAGTACTTTTCTGGTATTGTGCTTTGCAAAAGTGGTTTTCAATCTATGGATAAATAAAATTCTAACATGAAAGTGACCGGATATTGATTTCATGTGCTTCTGTTCACTATAATAGGCCTTTTGCAACAAACGATCACCTGGTACAAAATCCGCCATGCTGGAGGGCAAGCTCATTATTATTCCCCCACTGGGACATTAAAACAAAGGCAAGTCAAGCTTGACTGGTTCAGGTCTCTTTGTTTTAATGTCCCAGTGGGGGAATAATAATGAGCTTGCCCTCCAGCATGGCGGATTTTGTACCATGTGATCGTTTGTTGCAAAAAGCCTGTTGGTTCAAGCTGAAAACTCTATGCATGAATGACCATTAGAAAGAACTCTACTGAGCAGAACTAAGTTTAGCGTATGAGATGATTCTAATTCTTGGTTTTCCCATTCGGGAACTGTAATATGCAGGCACGTTACGTCACACGCCGCCATGTTGGTGGACGAAAACAAAGGAATGGCGGCCATGATGGTGTACCAAACTTATTCTCCGGGAATTGATCTCGATTTTTATGCAAATACTTTCTTTTGTTTTAGTAATCCAATATGGCTCCTGGTCACGTGAGTGAAAACGCTCTACAGGTGGTTTTCACGTTACGTCATCGCCGCCATGTTGGTGGACGAAAACAAAAGATCTCTCATTAGCTCCGTTTGTTCGTCTACCGGCAATTGTACATTGTAGCATTGTTAGAGCGAGTTTCAATCGACTGTCGTAAAACGAAAACCAAAGTAATTACTTTGGCCAATCAAAAAGGACGGAGACAATCCAGTAAACGAATAAAAACTCGAAGTAATTACACGTAGCCGACGCAAAGCGCGGGAAAATGTGCACGCGCGAGCTACGATTGATTTTGTTTTTATTTCTGATTGGTTGAAAAAGTGGCGCGAGAACTTTGAACGTATCACTTAGTGAAGTAATGCAAAACCAAAGCAATTCGCTAATTACTTTCGACACTCAATTGAAAAACGCTTTATCTGTGTCTCTAGAGATTGCTTGCAAACCACCTATTAAAAGCTAGCACTAGTAAATGGTGCGGGATAGTTCTGCGTCTGCGCTATGCAATCGCTTTTCAAATACTGTAGAATCTTTATCATTCAATCATCTGTTTTAGTTGCTGCCAAGATTTTTTTCCATTTGTTGCATTTTATATTTTTGAAGTGAATACTTTTTTTTTAACTGTTTTATTACAGATGGCGGTCCAGATGATATATACGAGGAGCTGCCTGCTGACCAGTAGTTACTGTTGTCCCACCTTATCTCCTTTTTTCGTGATGCCGCAATATTCGTCTGTGAGGTAGACCGAAGGCCGTCCCTTTCTTAAAAGATAAGACAGCAAGCCCTCGACAGTGTAGTGAGAACTTTAATAACAACCCAGATAATAAGTATAGTTGAAAGAGAAGCTTCTTCTGCAGTTCTTCTCGTAACTGGTGTGCTCTTGGTTTCAGGGTTTTGGGGAACCCGAAAAATGACTAGTTGTTGTCTGAGGCCCGTTTCTCGAAAGTCCCGAAACTTTACGGGCTATTTTCGGGTGTCACAATCACCCTTTGTATCTCAAAAACGGATAGGACTTACGTCGTCAAACTTCAAAGTCATTTTTTCTTTTTGTTGCTTTGATAACATGTTAAAGTGGTACTATGATCAAAAAATCATTTCCTTTTTTTCTTCAGATTTTGAAAGCGTGTTTGCTTAACACCTAACTTGCAAAATTTTGAGATTTGAGTTTTATCCAAAGGCTGTTTATTTTGAGTGTAAGTTTTGGATTTCACGGTCCGCCATTACTCACGTTCAAAACTGGCCGATTGGACCTCAGAGGGTTGGATCTAGAGAAAATGACGTCATTTACTCATTAGCTTAAAATTTCAGCGTGTAAACGCAATTTATTACATATGCAAAACACGGGTTTAAAAGTCTGAAAGCCCGAAACTCCCGTGCTGCATATTAATTCGGCCGCGTACACACGCATTGCATTCTTAAACTAGTGAGTCTTTGACGTTATTTTCTCCTCGACCCAGCTCTCCAAACATTTTAAAGTTAGTAATGGCGGACCAATAAATAAGAAAATTCCACTTAAAATAAACAGGTGTCTTTTTAAAATCAGAACTTAAAACTTGGGTCAGTTAGTGTTTAGTTAACATAGTTTTGAAATCCAAAGGAAAAAAAGAATTGTTTTTTTGGTCGTAGTACCACTTTAAAAGATCGGCTTTCCAAAACGCGCCACTTGAGTCCAAAGAAAGGGAATTTCTGTCTTCTATGTCAGAATGTACCCATAATGGCATGAGAGAGGGAGAATCTGGTGGAATAACATGGTTAAATTTCTTTGTAATGTTTGTTTCAAATTCCTTTACTAACACGCCCGATAGGTTATCTATATCAGCCTCGGTTTCAAAGCGAGATAAAGTGCGGATTTTTTTTAC
>OX421457.1:4935572-4940572 GCA_949126865.1 Montipora capitata | reverse complement strand
CACGCTTAAACTTGTGGTGAAAAGAAGTTTATCAACAAGTCAGCCCAGAAGCCAATGTTTCTCACTTCCCATTTATTTTCTTCAATCTTTCTGGGTTCAGTACTTTGCTAGTAACCACATGTCTTCTCAGACTATTTACCCAAGACGTGTGAGGACCTGTGAGCCAAAGGGCCTCTTCTGGTATGACTTCTTAATGACCCCCCAACTTGAAAAAAATTGTCTTGAACGGTGCACGTACCACAGGCAACCCAGTGTACCCTCACGGAGGGTCTAGTTTCTTGTCGAAGTAGTTGTGTGAATACAATCAAAGAACAAAGCGTCTTGCCCTTATTTTGAGCAAACTTGGTGCAAACAAAGCATTGTTTTGGTTGTGCTAGCGTGACTGGAATTGTCAAGAACGTTCTCGGAACGTCGCTCCTTTGTCACGAACGTTCTTGGAACGTCGCTCCTTTGCAACCTCGCCTTTTTGTTGCACGCTGGCCAAACAACACTGCATTGTTAGTGCAAAAAAAAGGTACAATGCAAAACTAAGTTAGAACATGGTATAGCTTTTGTTTTAGTTTTTAGAATTTAATCAAATTGAAAGTGGTGCTTTCATCACGAAATCTTGGTTGCGTACAAGTAAAATGTTAAGAATAGAAACAATTGATAAAAATTTCAAAATTTTCTGGTCACTTCAAGTACGCACGTGCGTATATGCGTATAGGACGCTACGCGCCTGCCACTATTCGAGAAGAGTAGGGGATTAAGTCCCGGGGGTCGTGGCTAACCTACTCTCCAGCTTGGCAGTGATGTCTCTTAATAGGCTGAAACAGTCATAAGTCAAAAAGGGACTTTGCTGAGTGCTGGAACGTGTAGATGCAGGTGTCGTGTCTACTTAAGGGGCAAACTAGGTGAGTACAGGAGGATGGAAGGAACAGATTAGTTAGGAGTAAAAAAAACCGATCACGTCAACGAAAACGCCATGTTCAAATGTAACTACGCGTTATCGCAGGATTCGCGAGTATTTCATCTCGTTCACGTTGGACAATTCTGGTGAATAATCCTACAATTGTTACAA
Source organism: Montipora capitata (assembly GCA_949126865.1). Lineage (NCBI taxonomy): Eukaryota > Metazoa > Cnidaria > Anthozoa > Scleractinia > Acroporidae > Montipora > Montipora capitata. The sequence continues at coordinate 4,939,512 of OX421457.1, read as the reverse complement.
ATGGTTTCACAGTAAATACAGATAGTGAATGATTCATTATTTGATGCTCGCGTTGTCGTCACAATTTTAAATTGCTTATTTTGACCCATTTTTACGTTCTTGTTCTGGCAAGGAGAGGCAAGGAAACCTACAATTTTATTAAACATTTCTGTTTTCCGACGCAGCCTTTCCGTAGCTAACCTCGTTCCTTTATTTCATGGTAGGGACGTGAAGCTCTACGACAGGAAGTCAACGAAAATGTCATTTGAAACCTTAAAAGAACCTTTTCGCTATTTTTTTCGGTTCGTTCAACTTATACAATCGGGCCCAACTATTCGCTCAGACGACAAGCAGCTGATTTCCTTTTATGACTCAATCGATACAGATCTAGAGGGGATGCATAATACTACCAAACCTCCGTGTATACGCGAACTGATTTTGGATGAATTTGAAGAAGTAGGAGATTGGCCTCAGAGAAAGTTCGAAGAATTATTTAGTCTGTTGAGGTGATGACAAGCAATGCGAATGGACGATCTTTTCAAGTGAAAGAGAGATGACTGGTGACAAGAGCCGTCAGGAGCCTGGGGATGAGTAGCACGTTGCATGTCGCCATCTTGAGTTGAACCGGATTCGTAAACACTTCCAGTACGTGTAGAGAAAAACCGTTAATAATTTTGTCCGTTACTTTTAAGTGGTTTCAAGGAAAGGTGTTCAAAGGTATGGTGTTGTTCGCGGAATATTATGTTCAAGTATTGACGACTAAAGATGATTATCTCAAGCACAAGTACAGACAATTTGATTAACGTTTTGACCTTGATGAAAACGCTGTAATTTTCGTGTTTAGCTTACTTGATATTGCCATAGCAATCTCATGATTACCATAGAAACACTCAAGGTAGAAAAAGCTAAATTTTAATCACCATTTCAGGAGAGCTTTCAAAGTTTATGTCGACAATTGCCTGTGAAGTTATTTTGCTTAATTCTTCACTATCATGCTTTAAGCATAAGGTAATGCTAGAATTTTACTTTGGTAGACTGGCTGTTTGTCCTCTTGTATTAACATTTGTTAGTTTCACGAAACGAAAATGGAAATTAATCGAAACATCGGTGTTTTGTGGTATGACTTATGACAGTTTGTTGAGTATGTACTTGGAAATGTTCACTATACTACAAGCTTCTCTAAAATCGAAAAGTTTCTCAAAGGCTCTGCAGGCCAACTCTGTCATGCATGACTACTGCATGTGTCCACTTGACAGGATTTGTTAGGATTGTTGTGTGACAATGGATAGTGTGACTCGTTTTCCACCAATTTCCGTTGAACCGATCCACATACTACCAGACCTCATTGCATGCACGTGACTGAGTGAAAAGTTGAATATTATTTGATAATGTAGCACAATTTTAGCCGAGCTTATTACACAATCTTTAACCATGAACGTTCATTGACCCTTGTTGCATTTTGTTGTTCAGAAAGTGCATGAATGCAAAGTGTCGCCGGATTAGTTGTTATGCCTCATAGAACAACTGATACAAGATGCTCTGTGGGGACATCAACCTCAACATGTGTGAGTGCAGAAGACAAAAAACCTGCTTCACCTTCTAAGCCATCAACAGAAGGTAACTTGACGCTGTTGGAAAGGGTTACCCGGTACTCCAGCAACATTCATTATTGAAAGGGGATAATAGATTTGAAATCAAAGTGCTTTTGTTGTTGTGGCCTTCTGGAATAAATTAATAAGTAGCTGTTCCTCTTCTTTTCAATGTTACTTTTATGTGAGAATTACATTAATCCATTGACTCCTGGGGGTTCCCCATTGATGAGTAAAATCGTCTGGCGTTAGACAGAGTAAAATAGTACTAAGCATGGCCGGTCTAGGCCGGTTTAGGGGAGAATGGGTTAATGGGTTAATAGTTTTTCAGTGATTGATTAAAGAAACTGTTTTATATGCTCTGATATTTAGAACTTGGAGCTGTGCATTTATAAAGTTTGTAAACTTAAGACAGTTCAACATAACCCTGCAACTTTACAAGCCATCACCTGGAATGAGGCAAACAGTGGTCCATTTTCAAACAATGATTGAAACTAGAAGATGAATCTAATCTGTTTAATGCAAGACAATTTTACTCGTCAATGTTGGCCAGTTCAAGAGTGAATGGGTAACAACATTCCCTTAATAATGACAGGGGAGAGAGTAGTAAGTCAATTATTAAGTTCCTTAAGGTCTCATTAACGTTGCTGTCCTGTCTTTTAGATTATCTGGGTAAAAGGGAGGTGGCATGGTTCAATGGGTAGAGCGTTGGGTGTTCTTCCAGTTGCCCTGGGTTCAAATCCTGTTCCAACCTCTGGTTTGGATTTGTTTCCAGTTGTCCAGGATTTAACTCTACCACTGGTTTCCTTCTGCCAGTTGGGGTTCTTAATCTTGTTTCTGTTACGTTTGAATTGTTCCTTTCAGATTATTTAAAAGTGGGGTGCCTGTGAAGTAGCTTGATAGCTAAGTGCACTTCCACTATAAACAGAGCATTTACATTTTTACGTTTACAAATGTCGATTGTCAGTCATGCTAATGTGTGATACAGGGTAAGTATTTATTTTATTAGGTTAGTTTTGGATTGCCTCTTAATTTTAATTCTTATTTTTTAGTGTGTTTGATATTGGAGAGTAATCTTTGTATGGAAATCTGGTTTCCCCCAATTTAATTCTCCAGCTATGTACATCTTTTAAGTCTGTTTTAGCATGAAGAAAAAGGGGTATTATATCTAACTCTTAAATCTACCTAATTAGTTTTACAATTTTCCTTCAGACAAGAAGAAATCTTTTATACAGCCGGCCACCAATCAACAAGATCAAGGAAAGAGCAACTGTACAAAACCTCCGACAACAACCCACTTGCGAGATTTGTTCTTATCATTTGACAAAGGTACATCACTCATGAATTGAGTCATTTGCTTAATTTCCAGTCAGGGACTGATGTTTTTGTGGTTTAACAATAGAGGAAGAAACTGGCTGCAAATATACACATATTATGAACACCAGAGTCAACCAGTAAGCCAAGCCTGCAAGTCACTGTGAGATGAGCTTTATTACCCTCAAGTTAAGGTGGCTCAAACAAGTTTTTAACACTTTTAAGAGACCTGGTTATTAGAAGGATTGACACTACAACACTTCATCGCTTAACAGCAATGTTATGGTACCATATCAAACACCAATTATTGCTGAAAAAGATTCGGTCGTTTTTGTGACGTAAGAAGTTACCGTGGCAACAGGAAAGCCCTGCAAAAACACCCCATAGTTTGGCTTAAGTTGCTCATACTTAAGAAACGAACTCAGTGACCCCCATTTTTAATTTCTGAAATGTAATCAGCATGCCAGAGTGAAACTTTCTGCAAAGTTTAAAAAAAATATGTTAGGCGGATTCAGAGCTACCTTATGAGCCGATACCTGTAAATATCAAACATCGTCCGACAGTTCAAAAAATCGACCTCCATTTCATTTCATTAAAGATTCCCTGTATAAAAGTATTTTCGAAAATGGAGTTAGAAATTTTCAGCGAATTTTATTTTTTGAGAAATCGAGCATTGTCTGATTTTGCCCAATGGGGCTCGGAGCCACCTTCAAAATCGGCAAATTTTGTGAACGTTCAGCAGCCGCGCAAAGCAAGAACATGAAAAAAGGGAAGCTATCTTTTATATCTCGTAAAAGTATACCATCATGATCTGACCTTCTAAAACCCGATAATTGATATTTTTCTTTCGCTTTTCCAAAAAATTTAGAGGCCCCCACATGAACCCCCTTCAGTAAAACATGGTCGTTTCGCTTAAATTTTACTCTAAATCCCAGGGTAAAAATCTCAGCTGGTGCGCATCGTTTTTTCGATAAAAATACTTCCTAGGGATTCTTAACCTTTCATTACAAACATATAAAAATCTACCGGCGGCCCATGAATAGTAGGGACCTTTAGAT
>OX421457.1:4918072-4925572 GCA_949126865.1 Montipora capitata | reverse complement strand
CAATGTGAGTCAATATTTTATGTAGGGTGTAAAACCTTTTTTTAGTTTGTGCAAAAGACGAAACCATGGAGAGTGACCATCAATTCAAATAAAACCTAACGAGTAGTACTTTCCTGTGGTGTTTTTTTGTTTTGTTTTACAAGGCACTTCTAACTTTTGAGTCTGTGCACTGGGTGAAATCCTTAAGTCTGAGCATTTAAATGAAAGCTACTGAGCAGTACTTTCCCATTGCGTCATTGATTATGCTGTACAAGGTTGTTTTTATTTTGAGCTGCTGCATTGTGGTTCAAATTCTTAAGTGTGACAATTGATGTGAAAGCTACTGAGCAGTACTTTCTTGTGGCGCTGTTTATCATACTGCACAAGGAGATCATATTGGTGGTTTTCACGTCACGTCATCACCGCCATGTTGGTGGACGAAAACAAAAGATCCCAGCTCGTTACCTCCTTTTGTTCGTCCATCAGCAATTGTACATTGTAACATATTATTATTATCTGTGTCTCTAGAGATTGGTTGCAAACCACGTATAGTGGATCCGACGTAATTGATGTCCATTCCCACATCTCAATTTCCTGGTTACCCCGTTCGGATACTATCTTTGTTTATTTTGGTTGTTATCATAGTGATATTACACTTTCATCCTTGTAAAAAACGCCTGCTTGAACCTTGCACAGGTATCTGTTCATAATGCTAGTTTACTTATCACCAAGCGATGATGCTTTATTAGTCCATTTAATTGTGCTCATCTTCATCACACGTGTCCCACCTGCTATGCCATGTGGAAAGAACGAAAAGGGTCAACGAATAAAAATGGCGAAGTTAAAACCATTGTTTGCGGGCAAAATTTTTTGCATACCTGTTTGGTTGGCCGTAAACCAATTTCAAAACATGACAATCTAGTTTTTATTGGGAATATGCAGTTTGAACTCGTTTTTCCCGCTTAGAGACTGGTTGTTTTGGTTTGTTTTTGTCTCGATGCTTCTAGATCATAGACCTTATGAGCACCAGATTTCACGTTTGTTAAAAATAAAAATTAAAATTAAAAACAGTTAAATCCAGTTTTTTTCACTGTTCGAACGCTTTGAAATACGTATAGTTAATATAAATATACTTTCTTTTGGTTTGAGACCGATTATTTTTCTGAGTTTTCTGCAACTTTTAGACATGAAAAAACAAACAATTTTAGCCAATTTGCAAGAAACGGGTGTAGAAAGAAAGCTGAATGAATTTCAAATGTATTAAAGTAAAAAAAAGTCAATATTTTTTTGTCAAAATATGGGCTCAGTTTTGCTGTGCAGATTTGATTCAAGTGCTTGCAGAGGTTTCATTTACACTGGATATTACAAATCGCCAGAGAAGCGTAACAAAATGTCTTTGCCAAAAGGCAACTTGGAGACTTTTGGAGTTGAAAATAACCAAGCTTGGAATCGTGTCTCTTCGACTTACTGTTAATAAACAACTTAAACCAACGCTAAGTAGATGAACTCCGAAATTCACCCCGGGGCAGACGAAATATCAATATGTTGTGTTCGGGGAAGGATATGATCCGATTTTCTCACGCGATTGTAGGGAAAGACTTTGTTTATCGAGAAAAACAAACTACACGAACTGGATAACCATAACAACATCCACGAAAGTTGATTAAGAAACGAAGTTTCCCGATAATTGTACGAGAGGCTGACCCGTGTTAATCCGGAAATTCGACGATAACGTTCGGGACGAAAACGAACGATAACTACAATTTGTCGACATCGCTGAGGTCAAAAACAAGCGATAATTGTCACTTACCGACAAAGTTCGGGACAATGACGAAAGTTAATTTAATTTGTCGATATTTTTCCGAACAAAAGCGATGTTTAATGAGGACATTAGCCGGGCATTTTCCGAAAGAATACGAGTTTACAATAACGTCTGGCCTCTGTTCGTTTGAAAGTGATTTCAAACAATAGAGGGAATGACATAGAGGAGACTGCTCTCGCACAAGGTTCATTATCTCGCGTCAACGCTGCTAACTCATAACCATATAAAGACTTTATACTTTTGGCTGCTGTCGTGTTTGTGTGCTGTCGTTTCAGGCTAATGTGGTGAATATCATCTTAAAAGCCTTCATAAAAGACAACCAAGTTGCTTTAATTAACTATTTTCTCTACCCTAAGAAATTATTCTTACTTCACCATCCACAGGCAGGTGATTTCAACAAAGTTAGAAAAATTTCACCTAGGGAAATTGATCGAAAAATTAGTCAAATATTAAGTCATCGTGTCTTTTTATATAGCTCGATTCTTTCTTTCTTTCTCTCTTAAGACTGTATGCTAGAAAACTTCTTGAAGCTTCCACACTGAAAACAGATCTAAATAAACGTGGGTCTCCATAGCGAGCCGATTTAGATCCGCAATGTAGCAAATCGCTCACAAATTACCACAATTTTGCTTTGACAGTTTTTTTTCGAAACATTTCTAAAGCGTGGATAATAGAAAAGCCCAAGGCTATTTGGTGTCAAAAACACAATGGTTGTACCTTGGCTATTCAAAATCTCTGACCCCTGTCGTACGAACACTTCTGTATGCAGACACGTATAATCGTGATAATAGCAAACGTACGCTATTTATGACGTTTGAGATATAAGACATGATTGCACGAATAGGAATTAATATGAAGAAAATTTAATTTTACGATTCTTGCAAGTGCCAAAAGTCGAATATTCGCTGGCATAACAACCGATAAACACCAACATAGATTTGGAAAGAAAACTGGAAAAATAAAACCACACACTTATGCGAATTTTTTGGTAGGCAAACTCAACAAAACATTAGTGTGAACTTATTTATGCACACATCTCACTCTGTTTTCTACTCGCTGTCTAAAAACATGTACAAAACTAAATCAAAAATAAATTCTGAAATGGGAAGATTACATTGTTGCAAGAAACGAATCTGTGAGAAATAGGACCCAAGCAAAGTGGGCAAAATGTTAAATAATCATGACCTACGTTCACGAAGTGCTCACTCGAATAGCAGGAGTTTTAACAAATGTACCGGTAGGCATAAGTTTGGAAGCTAATAGAAGACAAAGATGGGAAGAAGTTCAAATCTAAGCTCATGGAAGGGTAATATTCTCTCGTGAGCAAAACAAACGAGTCACCCATAACAACAACTTTTAGCGTTAATCACAAATTGTCGACAGTATTCGGAACACTGGCGAAGATTCCGCGACATCGCTCGGAAATCTACTTTGTCAAAACCACGCCGCGTGTGCCGATGATTCTAGGAACAATAACAAGCGCTTTTCGGCCATTTGTAGAACAATAACAAAACGAGCGCTAATTGCAGTGAGTCGGCAATTTTTAAAACAAAAGCGATTTTTATTAAATGGAAATAACCCGAACGAGCACAATTTTCCGACAATTCTCTACTTGCACAAATCCATAATACACCTCTTTTACTCCCAAAATTTTGCGTGATCATTGTTTGCGATTTCTCTTGGGACATGAAGATGTCCCAAGATGAAATCTAAAACAATGTCTATGCAAATTTTTTGGGGTAAAAGAGGTGTATTATGGGATTTGTGCAAGTATAGAATGCTTGGAACAAAAAGCGGGTGTTTAATCTATTGTTGCAGGAAAAGCCCAGTACAATTACGAACATTAAAGAATGGCAGAATATTGTCACCCGAAACACTTGACAAACTTCATGGCAACTCACATTAGACCATTGAGTTTTCTGCAATTTTTGAAGTCTTATCATGCAATCACAGTGTGATCATTCGAATGAAAGCTACTGAACAGTTATTTCTTGTGCTTCTTTTGATTATGCTGTACACGATGGCGATCGAAATTGAAGGAATGGTTTGAGTCATTTCCATTTATTAAAAATCGCTTTTGTTTTAAAAATTGCCGACTCACTGCAATTAGCGCTCGTGTTTGTCCCGAAAAGTGCCGAGTCTCTCAGAGGTACTTCTCGTTATTGTTCTACAAATGGCCGACAAGAGCTTGCTATTTTTCCTAGAATCATCGGCACACGCGGCGTGGTTTTGACAAAGTAGATTTCCGAGCGATGTCGCGGAATCTTCGCCAGTGTTCCGAATACTGTCGACAATTTGTGATTAACGCTAGAAGTTGTTGTTGTTATGGGTGACTCGTTTGTTTTGCTCACGAGAGAATATTACCCTTCCATGAGCTTAGAATTGAACTTCTTCCCACCTTTGTCTTCTATTAGCTTCCAAACTTATGCCTACCGGTACATTTGTTAAAACTCCTGCTATTCGAGGAGTGAGTTACTGCCATTTCAACTTTACATTCTGCCCACTTTGCTTGGGTCCTATTTCTCACAAATTCGTTTCTTGCAACAATGTAATCTTCCCATTTCAGAATTTATTTTTGGTATAGTTTTGTAAGACAGCGAGTAGAAAACAGAGTGAGATGTGTTCATAAGATCAGTCACACTAAATTTTTGTTTGAGTTCGGCTGCACAAAAAAATCGCATAAGTGAGTGGTTTTATTTTTCCGTTTTTCTTTCCGAATCTATGTTGGTGTTTATCGGTTGTTATGCCAGCGAATATTCGACTTTTGGTACTTGCAAAAATCGTACAATTAAATTTTCTGAATATTAATTCCTTTTCGTGCAATTATGTCTTGTATCTCAAACGTCATACATACGTTTGCTATTATTACGGTAACGTGTCTGCATATAGAAGTGTTCGTACGACAGGGGTCAGAGATTTTGAATACCCAGGGTACAACCGTTGTGTTTTTGACACCAAGTAGACCTGGGGTTTTCAATCATCCACGCTTTAGTAATCTTTCGAAAAAGAATTGTCACAGCAAAATTGTGGTCTGTGAGCGATTTGCTCAATTGAGGGTTTGAATCGGTTCGCTATGGAGACCCACGTTTATTTGGATTTGTTTTTAATCTGGAAGCTTCAAGAAGTTCTCTAGCAATACAGTCTTAAGAGAGAAAGAAAGAATGGAACAATGACAATTTTGGACCAATTTTTCGAGCCATTTTATATGTGGAATTTTGCTAAGTAAGAATAATTTTTTAGGGTAGAGATAATAGTCAGTTAAAGCAACTTGGTTGTCTTTTATGAAGATACAAGGCTATTTAAAAGATGATATTCAGCACATTAGCCTGAAACGACAGCACACAAACACGACAGCAGCCACAAGTATAAAGTCTTTATATGGTTATGAGTTAGCAGCGTTGACGCGAGATAATGAACCTTGTGCCGAGAGCAGTCTCCTCTATGTCATTCCCTGATTGTTTGAAATCACTTTCAAACGAACAGAGTCCAGACGTTATTGTAAACTCGTATTCTTTCGGAAAATGCCCGACCAATGTCCTCATTAAACATCGCTTTTGTTCGGAAAAATATTGACAAATTGAATTAACCTTCGACATTGTTCCGAACATTGTCGGTAAGTGACGATTATCGCTTGTTTTTGTTCTCAGCGATGTCGACAAATTGTAGTTATCGTTCGTTTTAGTCCCGAACGTTGTCGTCCAATTTCCTAATTAACACGGGTCAACCTCTCGTACAACTATCGGGAAACGTTCGTTTCTTAATCAACTTTCGCGGATGTTGCTATGGTTATCCAGTTCGTGTAGTTTGTTTTTCTCGATATAAAACGAAGTCTTTCCTACAATCGCGTGAGAAAATCGGATCATATCCTTCCCCGAACACAACATATTGATATTTCGTCTGCCCTGGGGTGAATTTCGGAGTTCATCTACTTAGCGTTGGTTTAAGTTGTTTATTAACAGTAAGTCGAAGAGACACGATTCCAAGCTTGGTTATTTTCAACTCCAAAAGTCTCCAAGTTGCCTTTTGGCAAAGACATTTTGTTACGCATATCTGGCGATTTGTAATATCCAGTGTAAATGAAACCTCTGCAAGGACTTGAAGCTAATCTGCGCAGCAAAAGTGAGGCGATATTTTGACGAAGTTTAGTGGCCGAGGTAGTAAAGCTCATAATTATATAAACACCAATGAAATACCAAGTGAGTTTTCGCGCGAAAACATGATAACATGATATTTTCACACATGAAGAAAATCACTGTTGTTATCGTTACATAATGGTAATTGAACTGAGTGGAGTGCAATTTTGTTTGAAATCATACGTGTGATTTCAAAATCAAACGAGCACGCAGCGCGAGGTCGATTTGAAATCACAAGTATGATTTCAGACCAAAATTGCACGACACGAAGCTCAATTACCATTTTATTACATCCATTTAGAAATCTCACAATAATAATTATTTTAATCGGCTAAAATACAGGATTTTAGTCAGTACCAATGTTTTATTGATCCAGTTGGGAACAAGAGTTGGAAAATTCGCCACGCAATGGTTTTCTTTGTCTTTAATTCCCTGCAATTTGATTGTTTGTTTTAAACAAGCCTTGAAATCTGATTGGTTGTTTTGTTTTAGTGTTCCTTTCTCATTGGCTGGGGAAATGGTGCGATTTAGAGCAAAAAATAGTGCGATTTGGGAATAAATCACACTGCTGAGAGCCAATCAGATTGCAAGGATCACCAATGATTTCTAAATGGATGTAATAAACATGAAAATCGCGCCTTTCTATGCCTTTCGTGAAATGATTTAGTACATGATTTTATTGTTTATGTAATAATTTCACTCGTGAAATATTATTTCAACACTGGAAGGGGAATTTTGTATCTCCGAGCGGCCATGTAATTTCCTCTATTTAATTTGACAAGTTAGGTGGGGAAGAAATCTCTTCCCTCCCTGCAAGTGAAATTTAGATGCCACCGATGTCTCTGTTCCGGGCTGTATTTTCTCCGAGATATTTATTTCTCCAGATATTTCGATTTTTTCCTCTTCTCGCAAAAGTCTTCCCAATCAGATGCAACCGCATATCCCTAGGGGCTCGTTTGACCCTTAAATAATGCTTTTACATAGTATTTTCATTCAAGATGTTAGTGTTATTTCCGACAAAGAACTGTTCCCCGTTTGAAACACTAGCTTTTGAACCTCCTTACGGTTTTCAGTTTGAAAGGAAGAAATGATCCTCGCACGTATCTGGACAATTTAAACAATAGTCTCTTATAGACACCTGAAACACTCAATTTGCTGTTGAAATCTCGATCGACATCAGTGACGTCGCGCTTGAGCCATCGACGACGGCTAAGGCAGCGACAACGCCGCAAAACAATGCGATATTATTTGTTGAAAGAGGAGATCGTGCTACACGTGCGCCCGTCATTTTGGTTCATTTCCTTGCCGCACTCTGAAAATCAACATGAAATAAACAAATTCTAGGTTTTCACGCAAAGTGGGCATACGGTGGTGAATCTTTCGTTCTCTGTCTTTACTTCAAAATCGTTGTAACAATCTAGTTTATAGAATAAGGTCTCCCACGGTCCATAAAAGGAGTGATCGCAAAATACACAAGATATCGTACAGCTGTATTTTGGGGTGACTTTTTAATGCCGTAGCCGTTCGTTTCAACTCTCTACTAACATTTGGTGAGATGTTGTGTTA
>OX421457.1:4898072-4910572 GCA_949126865.1 Montipora capitata | reverse complement strand
AAACTGACCTTATATTCGTGCGAAAAGTGAATTTACAAAGAAATTGGTCTTATTCGCGAACGTTTTTAACACATAACATATACATATAATACTTAATAAACTACTCCCCATATGAGCTTTTCAGGGCCAGTGAAACACAATTACAACAGAACAGAACTTTCAACCCCCGGATCTCAAGGCATGCGCCTTAACCCCTGGGCCGCACAGTTTCCTCCTTAAAAAGACCTTTTGGACCATCATTCTGTCCAAAAAAGGACTACCTTTAAAACACTTATCCTTTATTTGGATTGTTTTAACCTGATACATTTATTCAAGTACACTTAACCTTTTTTACCTGAACTAAACGCAATTTTACTAATCATCTAGAACTTCATCTATTCGGCCAAATAATTCATTTTGAATAGGTCGTCTTTTGGACGGGCGAACAGGAGATATTTAAATGTTACACAATGAAATCACCCTTCGTCTCGAACTATTTTTGTCTTGTACCTAGTAATCTTCAATTCTTCGTTCTGTTATGGGCAAATAAAGATCAAAGTCTGCAACAACTTCATATCCTTTGGCTATACCACCAGTTTGTACATGTCGTCGTCAAATGCAACTTCATTTGACAAAAAGAACCTTTTAAATTTATAAGTAGTATATGCCCCAAGGGAATGAAATTGCTGCGGATATTTTTGAGTATTTGTGCGTAATGGAACGAAGAGTTAAACATCATAAGGTAAAAAATAAGGCAATTGGAAGCAAAGGGTATTTCATTGTAGTTTCATTAATTTTTTTGACAAAAGAGGTCGATAACCTTTCGTCAGTGGCGTGTTTTGTGACTCCAGCTCAAAGTGAGGCTTCTCCATAGAGCAATGCATTCTGATCACTGCGCAGTGCATTCTGGTCGAAAACGTGGGCCTTTATGGTACAAGAGCAGCAAAGCCACAAAATATCGGGATATTACTTGAAAGGGATTCAAACCCAAGAGCATGCGATTGCCTGAATAGTCCAGTTTCAAGTTCTCCATGACCGCTGAATAAAAAATACTGAGGACGTATTTTTACAAGGTTATCCTCCATCTGAAATGAATACATTCACAAATTCCAGCGAGAAGATGACTTTTTACTATTGTTTAATATTGTTTAGTCTCAAATTCCAGGCACCTTCCCGCCGGTATTTGTGAATGTATTCACTTCAGATCGAGGCTAACCCTGTAAAAATTGCGTCCTCGGTGTTTTTGCGGTCATGGAGAACTTGAAACTGGACTATTGCTCTACCAACTGAGCTAAGCTCCTCGACTGCAAGTTCAAGTTATGATCCGTAAGAGCTGAATGTAGGGTGTAAATAATTTTCTACCATTTTAAATTGTAAATCCCTTTATTTCCCAGGGCCCCCATGAATAATACCAGCCTCGTAGCTGAATGGGCTACCCTGGCTAAATAAAGTTAGTTAGTTACTTACTTACTTACTTACTTACTTACTTACTTACTTACTTACTTACTTACTTACTTTCTTACTTGCTTGCTTGCTTGCTTACTTACTTACTTACTTACTCACTTAATTACTAATGGAATATATTTTTTAAAGAATATAGCGGCGGCTTTGTTACTGTTTCTGACTAATCCTTCGGGAATTGAGCTATCTTTGAATGGAAACGTTTTCTTCTTTTTCGGTTATAATCTTGCCACTGATTAAGTTTGAATCGCATTTTTTCCCCGCTTGAATGCCTGAGGCTTCTTCAAATGAAGACTTGATAAGGATCGAGAGCGGCTCTTCAGGGTTTGAGAAATTGTGTGCAGAATAATTTAAAGTCCACTGGACTGATTTTTACTATTGAAATCCAAGCAGTTTTTGGAAAATAATTAGCTAATGCTTTCAGTTATTGGTTATATCACAGCATACCTTAAAAACCTCCGAGTTTCGTTTCAGTTGTTTCTTGAAATCATTTTTCATACGTTACACATCGCATAATCAGCATAATTCGATATCGGCGGCGTTGTCCAGTGGCGCGGTCGCTGAGTTTACTGATGAAGTATTCAAGTGTTCCACGTACGCTCAACAAAGGGCCTCGCCGATTGGTTTTCTCTCAATATAACTTTGTTATGTTTTTAATAGGCCATTTGCATGACCACGTCACGTGACCTTGCCAATCATAAAAAGTGGTCATGTTACAAAACAGATGCCACAAATGGAAAGAGCGTGATGAAATTAGTAAGAATGTCAATTGTGAGATCACTTACATTTATGTGAGAGGTTTTACAGTAATTTTAATGCTCACAAAAATTACCGTGATGTGTATGGAAAACAGCTGCTGGATGCCATCCAAATGACACGGTCGTGTATCTTTTAGACAGTTGAAAAAGAGATCCTATATAAACTAACTCAATGGTTGGGTGCCCTCCCCCATAAACAAAGCATGACATTTTTCATTCATTTTGCACAGAAATAATCGGATTGCGTGCCTTGTGCCAAATTATTAAGTAACCGGCGGCCTGCCCTTGGCGGCTTTACTCTAAAATGTACCTTACAAACAAAGCAAGAATTTCCTTATGGTAAAACAAGCCAACAGTGAAGAGAGGTTCAGAAAATATAATTTTATTCTTTAAATCCTACTTGTTTGAGTTAAAATGAACATTAACTGGTGCTTGGTTAACACTTGTCTCTCTTGTGTACGAGGCATTTGTTTGTGTAGCTCTTGTCAATTTGAAAGTGTCTTTTTTTTTTTACTTTGTGGTAAGAGCCCGTAATAATGTCGCAGTGTAAGTGGCCCGCATAGAATAGCAATGCTAACTGCGGGCCGTCTTGTTTGTCTAGTTATTTGTGTGTAAATAAAGTGCAAAGTGAAAGAAACTATAAAGATCGCCTTAATTCCCGCAGTGGTGCAGAGGGAATATATTTTTAAAACGAAACAAATGAAAATGTTGCGTAAGAATTGAGCGTTTACCTTGAGACAAGCTTCTCAACTAGAACCAGCCAAGTACCGCTCATTAACATCTTACGACACAAACGTCTTACATGGCTCGGACATGTCACCCGTGTGCACATAACTCGCTTGCCCCGCCGCTTGCTCCACTGGGAACCACGAGGGCGCCGTCACCCAGGCAGGCAACGCATGCGCTGGAAAGATACGGTGTCGAGAGACCTTCAAGACTCTGAACTTTCCTTCGAAGAGGCAACAGTGGTAGCACAGGACCGCAAGGAGTGGCGATCGTTTGTGTTGGCGCTATGTGGGTTCGGCCCACGGCAGCAGTAATGTAATGTAATGTATGTAATGTTTACCTTGAGAAAGGGTTTGCCTAAAATTCGGAACACATTGAAAGTCGAGGAAAGGCTAAAATTACTGCGGAAGCAATAAACACAAGGGCGGAGACATCAGCTTAGTAAAGTACTCTCAAATTCGAAGATAAATAAAGTTGATAAAGTATGTTCTTTTTTTTATAATTATAAGGTGAACGAAGACGTAATCCAACAGCACTTTTCACAGCATTTTCTCTTTAGAATTAAAAATTTTAGGAGACCTCAGTATAATTTTTCAAAAGCGCCTTTCCTTTCAATGATACCCGTCAAAGGTGGGTGTTGCAACAATAATGTCAATCAAGCGAAAAGATGACCAATAGCATCTCGCTGACATCATATATTCGCTACAAGAAAAGAAGAAACATGTTTTTTTTGCCGTCACTCTTTCGTCACGATGTTGGTTGAGAGCGACATGGAATATGAGCTGAGTAGTCCTCTTTGGGTATTATAGACGCCACAACTATCGGTGAACAGGAAAAAACGGAAAGAGAACAAAACACATTTTCAGCGTGAGAATACTATTTAAGTCTGACATCAACCGCTGACCGCGTAGGGTATAAATAGGCGCAAAGGTTGACTCGTAGGGCTTGTATAGGAGAGGTAACCTCCTACTCATGGACTCCCGAAGAAAAAGAAAAAGCTCAAAAAGTTCGTTGCTCTTCCGAAGTCATTACATGAATCCCCTCTCAAGAGGAGTCAGAACGTGACAAATTTCTCAGAGAGATAAAAGTAAACAATTGCCACACGCTGGATCATTTTATGTGACTTTGGTTCAGGTTCTTATTCCGGGTTCCGGATTCCGGATTTCGGATTCCTTATTTTCGGATTCCGGATTACCGGAAATGGGATTTCCGGATTTCCGGATTCTCAATTTTTAGGCAAATAATGTCCGATGCTCAACCCCGTTACACAGTTTTTCTCGTGGTACGTTTCAACAAGTAGCTATATTCAATTCTTTTGCGTCATTCAGAACACCCAGAAAGAAAAGAAGACGAACTATTTTCATTTCCCGGCACTCCTTTTGTTTCTCAATATTTACGTCATCCGGGAACTTTTCCAAGCCCTCGTTATGAATTTTGGGCCACCCCGCAGTAAAAAGAAGGAGCAAGTGTCGTTGTCGTGGCGGGTGAAAAGCGGTTGCGAAGTTCGTCTATGTTGTCAGCAACAACCGAGTAAGAAGTCTCTCTCCAAGGCGACAGTGTAGTCAAGGTTACAGTCTTCCCAGAATTTCCTTCGAGTAATTATTTCAAAACTGGTATGGTAGAGATTGAAGTTAAAGTTCCGGCATTTTGGCCGTCAACTTTGGGCTTATCTTCGCTCGATGTTTCCATCTTCGATTTGTTTCTTTCAGCCCGCTTCGCTCGCGTGTTCTCTGTCGTTTTCTTTTTCATGACTGTGGAGAAAATTCGTAATTTCCTCCTTTCACAAGTTGTATCTAATACTGCGAGACGATGTTGCTGTAGTGTAGACTTAATTTCAGTGAATGCTGAGCGTTACAGTTGGTTTCTGTTCGTTTATGTAGCTAATTGCGTAAAAGTTAAACCTTGACGAACTGAAGCATGCTACATGTTTCTGCGCGCGTGTGATCTTTAGCTTTGAGAATCTTGTTGACATGTTCATCAACAAAACACACAGACATTTTCTGTTCGATTTATTTCTCAGATCGCCGAATGGCGACCACACAACCCCAGCAAAACTTTGTCGCGCAAAACTTCGATTCTGGTGAAGTCAAATCGCAGGCCGCTACCACGAACAATGTGGTTTCTAGCCCACAGGATTTTACACAGCAAGTCGTGAGTGCGACGAGTGCTATATCGCACGGTATCGTCGTTTCTTCGCAGAATGTGCCCCCATCGCCTCACCAAACCACTTTACCAGTGAATGCTGTTACGTTAACAGTACAACCAGCACAGCTGCAAGCTCCGCAAGCCACGTTACAACCACAGATCATCACTGCCAATGTTATTTCTAGCGACGAGTTCCAGACCAAGGAAGGTAGTATATCGAAACGTTGCTAATCTTATGGTCCGGGAAAGGACGAATTTTCGCTCGATCGATTCCGCAATTAATGTGTTATTGTGTAAACTTATAAATATAAGTCTACGGTTACACAGAGTGAAATGTTATTGACTTTAGTCGGTTTTTTCTTTATCGTGTTGCAGGTTTCCCAACAGCAGAAGTTCATTTTGTCGAAACCTCATCTGATCACACCATATATCCAAACGGGACAGGGTAAGTTCTGTGTCTATATCGCTGTTTATTTCTAATATCCGCTTAATGTATGTTTGCTGGGATATAAATCTCCCTTGATTTTCAGTGTGAGGCGAATTTCCTTTGTTTGGTTATCGACACGTTGCGAACACCTGCGTGGCTCTGTCATTCACAAAACACATGGAATCGATACAATTGATTGCAAAGTAGCTTGGTTTTTGTCTTTCCGCAGGCAAACTCTTTATAGTAAACTAATTATTTAGCAAAAGAATCAGACCATGTTTCCCAGTTCTCAGCAATTCGACGTTTTGTTTCGTCCGCCTTTCACTACGTAAAATATCTCTTGATAATTATAATTATTCATATGTAATTTATTCCACACGTTAATTTATGATAAGTGCTCCCGGTACATGGAAGCCACAAAAACAAAACATAATATTAGTATGTATAATTTTATTTAAAATAACTTGAAAGGTATTGGCACATGAACAATTATGATATTTGGAGATTTTTGCTTTATTCAGAAAGATTTTTGCTAAATGCAGAAATTGAGTCAACTTCGTTTTGCAGTTGTGAGAAATAAGCAAAAGAAATACATTTTTTTGAAAATAATCTGCTTTGACAATCACCATAGAAATTTCTAGTTCTCTTGGATATTGTTGTTCACAATGCAATGTTGGCACGACTCATGCATTAATTAGCTATCCTGTGCTTTGAATGTTGCATGTTTATTTATTAAAGTGGATTGGATATTCATGAATATAGCATTTTTACCAAGGAACCACAGCTTTTCCATGGTAACGCATTAAGGCTTTGTGAATGAATTGGAGGGAAGGAGAATTAGTTTTGAGAGCTCTGTTGAGTATCAGGATCAAAGCCTCCACAAAAGGGATTTGAACGCTGAGTTTTGTCTAACTTTGAATGGCAAGCCTTTCTCACATGATGCCTGTCTCGACTTACATGTGAGTTATCTTCAAATTTCCACTTCTCTCTTTAATGCAGCTTCAGTTGCTATCATAACTAAAGAATTATGACTACATGCAGTTACTTGCATTGGCAAGTGTATTCTAGTCTCGTGTGATATTGTTGTGTAAGAACTTATCAGTGCTTCTTTCCTGATCACTTTAATTAAAATCGGTATTTGTTGAGAGGAAAGTTCTCTGTGAAGTTTTTTTATGGTGCAAGAATTCATCTCATCAAATCCTAGTATTTTTCTTTCTGCTCTGAAGAAACAAATAATAGAATACATGTACAGGATGTGTGATCATTGCCTGATATTTTGTTAGATTTCTTGCTCTCTGGGGTTTAACCTTGAGTGAGAAGACATTTACTGTATAAATACAATTTTATCTTTTGATCCAGATAGTGAAATCCTTAAGTGTGGACATTTCTTTGAATACAGAATTATTTAGAGCTGCAATGTACAATCCAACTGTACTAATCTCAGTCTGTAAAGTGTTGAGATCCAATTGTGTGACCATTCTAGTGAAAGCTACAAACTGTATATTGAGAAATATTTTCTTTAATGCTCTTTATTATACATGTAGGGTTCTGAACTTAATTCTAACCTTTGCATTTACATGTATGGATGAAATTCTGAATCAAATGAAAGCTAGTAACCAACAATTTGCTGTAATGCAGTTTATACGTTAAAGCTAGCTGCAACATTAATCTTAATTTACAGAACAAAATTTATATTTCATTATAAATATGACATTGAAGTGAAAGCATGCAACTCATTCTTCAATATTACCTTTTTGATCAATTTGCCTAGTAGAGAGTCAAACTTTTTTTATGAGTGAGAATGAAATTCTAGTTTTTCATTTTCCATTGGCATTCATTTTGGAGCCAGTACAGTGAAAAATATTTTAGCAAAATACTTCTGATCACTATTAATATTATTTTGGTCAATGACATAGCCCTACATGTAAATTGTAATAAGTTCCCCACTTAGAGTGTTTTCACATTTTGTCACGGTGGCCATGTTGATGTCCTTGAACAAAGGAATGGTGGCCATGTTGGTGTCTCCAACTAATCCTCCGGGAATCAAGCTCTATTATCATGCAAGCGTAACTTTGTTTCTGTGGGAAAGAAAGGTTACTGATCACTTGAGTGAAAACATTCTATAAGTGAGTCAACCAGTAATATTTATTATTAATTGGCGGCATGTCTACATAATCAGGGTTCTCAATGGAATTTTGAACAGCTGTTGCTGTGCTATTTTCAGCCGCACTGCAAGTGATTGACTCAGTGATCTACCGATCAAGCGGCACCCGTAGCAGGTGTTTAAACAGGTTTCATGAGAACCCTGATAATCTAATTTCCTTAATATTATTACACTGTATGACTAAATAGGAGTGTTGTACATAAGATTAGGATTTTGTTTTCGTAGTCTTTGTGATCATTCGTAATGCAGACGCAATTTTGTGATCAGGACGGCTGGAAATATGTTTGTTCCTATACTTTTTGGAATGTTAGCCAACTGATACACATTGTTTGTCTTTGATGCATGGGTTGTTGCATAATTGGTGGGTTAAAAATACAGGCTGATAACTGATGTGTGCAGCAAATTTGTTAACGTTTGTTCGATCTTACCCCACAGTTCATGATTTGTTGAGCGGATACGTCTTTTTTTTTTCTGCTCAGTTAATTAACTCATTGACTCCTGAACTGCCCCTCCTCCCCCCCTTGAGTAGTAAAATCGTCTGGCATTAATTAGATTGAGTAACATCTATTATGTCTCACTCCCAGGGGTCAGTGGGTTAATTGCATTCGATTGAAGGAGAACAGGTCCTTAAATTTTGTTCATATTGGGTGACTGCATCGGTCTTGGCAAAATGAATCAAGATTCTTCTAAAATTAAGGGCTACCAAAATAGCCACCCCGAAGATTCTTTTGTTGGTTGCAGGGGCACCCTCGCATGGATTCTGGCATGCCTATTGATCTTGATCTGGCCCCAGTTGTTCAAACGATGGATAGCGCTATTCAGCGGATAAATCACTATCCAGCGGATAAACACTAGCAAAACCAATTGAGTTATCCAGTGGATAGTGATTTATCTGGTGGATAGCACTATCCATCGTTTGAACAACTGGGGCCAGATGCTTAGTTTTCTAGCTTGGAAACCTACGGAAACACACTGTCGAACGCTCTTCAATAATCCATTAGTTTAAAAGATACTGATCAATAACAATAATGATAATCAACTTTATTTATAGAGGGTAACACACAACAAAAATCACTGAAAAACTTAGTGACAATGAATTAAAGACGCCTTCAAAAGACTTGTTGTTTATTTAAAGGAGCTGTGTCTCGGAACTTGGCCAAATTCAGCGACTGGGAACTGGCAACCAAATCAAGCAAAACACAATAATACATGTAGCTGCTTGAAGCATTAAAAGGAAGTTTTACATAAAGCAGCAAATACAAAAGAAGGCAGGGGTTTGCAAAGTTGAAGAAGATTAAAATGAATTGCAATAAGGGTTTTTGAAAACTGTTCAGCCTAACAGTTTTTCAAAGTTTATCTTTGTGCTTTGGTTCGTGCTGTGTAAAAGTAATTCTGGGTTAACATTAAGTTGCATAGCAAGAAGGGGCGCTACTCAAAATGAAGTACACTGCTGTGACGGTGGTGCTGTGACCTTTATTAAGAGAGAGAAACAATGCTTTCAGACACTTACAGACTGCAACGCGCCTTACCGTGGCCACCCAAACAAACTTTCATATTTGACAATTATGTGTAAATACGTCAACTCAACAATAATAATAATAAGTAATAATAAGTAGGCATTTATATAGCACCTTTATCCAATGTCCAAAGGCGCTTTACAACAATAAAAATCAATATTAAAAAAACAATAAAAGCTAAGAAATACTATCAATAATAACTATACTTGAACAAATAAGTCTTAAGCTTAGGTTTAAACACATTCACATTAGGGCTTAACTTTATATCTAGTGGCAAATTATTCCATAATTTAGGAGCTACAACGGAAAAAGCTCTACCACCATAACTCTTGAGATTGTACCGAGGAACGCTTAAAAGATAATTATCAGATGATCGAAGCCTGCGCGCAGGAATGTAACGCTCAAGCATATCACATAAATATAGGGGGGCTAAACCGTTGAGAGCCTTATAAGTTAGGAGCAATATCTTGTAAAGTATACGCTGCTCAACTGGTAGCCAATGAAGCTGATATAACACTGACGTAACTGGGTCGTATTTACGACCACCAACAACCAACCGAGCAGCACAATTTTGAACCATCTGCAACCTCTTAATTAGGTAGCAGGGAAGACCAATCAGTAGCGAATTACAGTGATCCAACTTACAAGTAACAAACGCGTGAATTAGAGTCTTAATATTCGCTTGCGACAAATATCGCTTAATTCTAGCAATATTCCTAATGCAAAAAAAAGCGGATTTACAAATAGCAGTGACGTGAGACTCAAGTGTCATGTTTTCATCAAAGACGGTTCCCAAATTTCTCGCGGATGAAGTAGGTACTACATGCTCATCGCCAACAAGTAAAAGATCAAGCTGTGGGTGAGGGCGGTGTCGCGCTCCAATGACTAGCACCTCCGTTTTACTATTATTAAGCTTAAGCTTATTACACAGCATCCACTTATTTATAAGTTATTACTTATTTATAACTTATTAATAACCCCTTATTTATAACAACTTATTTATAACAACCCATGCAAAGGTCTTCAATTTAGAACTATGTGAATTTTGTGAGGAGGCATGAGTGTCAATCAAATTCACACATCCTGATTGGCGGACAATTTGTAAAAAAAACTTTGTTAGGTGGCCACGGTAAGGCACGTCGCACTGTAAATGCATAATACATTGTATGAAAGAATCAGTTGACATTACCTCTTGTTTGACTCTTTGTCTTACTCTCTTTCAGGGGCAATGCCTATCACTATAATGATGCAACAATGTTTGCCCAACAAGCCACAGCACCTTATCTTGATGCAGGGCAGCAGCAACAGAATTTTGCAGCTGCAACTACACAAGGGGCTGTCTCAAGTGGACAGACAGGTTATATACAGGTTACACCAGCTGGGACCGGGATGCAGGCGCAAAGACATCCTATAACACATACAACAAGGGCATCTCCTGCTACAGTAAGTTCATTTGGATTCAGGGGGAAAAGGGAAAAATTGTTGAGGGAAGCTTGGTCAATGCCACGACAAATGACAAACTTAAACATGTAACATGCTTTCATTCAGTTAAAGTTCATTTCAATAAATCAAAACTGTCGACAGAAATAGTGCAAATCTGGAAGAAGATTCTCTCAAGTACCCTAACTTCACTTGCTCTGGATAAGCAGCTGTTAACCAATCTGGATCAAGTAGTAATCATGCCCTCTTGATTACCAAAAGTGCCCTCAAGATTAAGAACAAATTTATAATGCCCTCTGTCTCAACCAATCAGCGTTCAGTAATAATTTTGCCCCATATGTGATAAAACTTAAATAGAGCACTGGTCTCCAGGAAATAACTACAATAATGAGAGGAAGCAGCTAGTAGCACCCTCTGACACTGTTGAGGTGACCACATATCATGACATCCTTTCTCATGTTTTTGAAGGTTCAATGGCTAGTTGATAACTATGAGACAGCAGAAGGAGTGAGTTTACCAAGGAGCACCCTGTATAATCATTACTTGCAACACTGCCAGGCAAACAAACTGGACGCTGTGAATGCAGCAAGCTTTGGGAAACTGATCAGATCAGTTTTTATGGGATTGAGAACAAGACGCCTTGGCACAAGGTTAGAAATAATTACAAATGTATTTTATATTGTTCCTTCTTTCTGGCATGTTTGAAACCTCTTTCTTAACACTTAATCCCACAAACCATTCTCCTGTCGTTGTTAGGTTTGAATGAAGGCATCATTTTAGTCAGATTTTTCTACTCTGTCAAAAAGATGAAGCTTTTGTTTTAATGACTGCCTTTAACCCATTTTTTAGGTCCTGCTCTCACTTCAATAACAGTTGGTAGCCCCTCAATTTCACTCACACTTCAGCTACTTTTTTTCCCTTCCCCTTTCAAATAATATTATGTTGGGTGTACAGTACACTGTATACAAGACTTCAGTGTCTTTCACATCTGCAGAAAAAAAATGTTTTTAAAAATACTTTCGTTTTGTTGTTTCTGTGGTATAACAGGGGTAACTCCAAGTACCACTATTATGGAATACGCATCAAGCCAAGCTCACCACTCAATGCACTGTCTGAAGAATCCCAAGTGGCTATGCGGCAATCTCCATCCACGCAGAAGAGGTAACTCCTTGGAATTTTGAAAATCCTTTACTTTATACATGGAGCTATCCAGTTAGTTCAGAGGCATTCCACCTCAAAAAATCTGAAAATAACTATTCAAACAAAACATGGCAGCCATTTAAAAAGAATGATAGTAAAATTTGGAGTTCTAATATGTTCAAGGCACTGGTGAGATGAAGACGTTGCAACTGGCAGTGCATGTAAATGTGAAGCCCGTAGCATTGGTCCCAACTTTTTCATTAGCCATTTTGTACATACACGTGTAACTACGACAAGATGGCAGTCATATTGCCAAAAATTCCACAAGGACTATAGGTGGAGTTTTGTCACATTTTTCTGTTTTTCACAGACTTAAGCCAGCAGCAAGGTTGGACTCGACAGACGCTGGTGAATCAGCATCACAGTCTCCTGCAGTATCAGCTGACCAGCAAGCTCAGCAGGCACAGATGCAGCAGCATCAGCAGTACTTGGGGGATGTGACACAGGGGTTGCCGGAGTTTGATGAATTAGACCTCAAGGATGTCCCTCTTCCAGGTGAATTTTTCAACATGCACATTTTTGTTACAGTTATCCGTATTAAACTAACTGCTGGGACTCACTTGCTGTAACTTTATAACTTGCTGCTGAAAGATCATCCTGTGAACTGTCTAGTCCAGATGCTGCTGCAAAGGACAGCTGTTGTTGAAGACTGGCTGAATCGTTTCAAAATCTGAATGAAAGTT
>OX421457.1:4873072-4893072 GCA_949126865.1 Montipora capitata | reverse complement strand
GAAGGAGCATTGTGATTGGTTTATTCTTCCGCTTCTCCTTCCTGGATCGTAAGCGACGGAGTCATCAGCGGAATCGGTATTCTGCTTCCGACTCCGACAGTTTGATTTTCATTAGATCGTATCGCTCTGCGCTTCTGATTACGACTCCGACTGTAAATTTTTTTTAGAATTCCCTGGAGCAGTGGGCCACTTGGCTGGAAGGTGTGGTGGATCAGGTTCTCAAGGAACATGAAGGCACCGAAGAGTTTCCAAAAGCAGCCAGACAGTTTCTTCTCAAGTGGTCGTTTTACAGGTGTGTGCATTAAATGTTATTGTAGAAAAGTGTTAATTTCCAAGAGTGAATAAGATAAGAGGCATGGGTGGGCTCCCCAGCACGATCACAAGTGAGTCTATTTTTAGAATACCCGTTGCCGCAAAAAATTAGTTGTCATGTCCCTGAGGGAAAAAAACATGACAGAAGCAGTCACGCGTGACATGGCTTCTCCTGATTGGTTAAGGACGGTGCCTACTTTTCCAAATTGAAGCTTAATTATCTGCGTGGTTACCCCCAATTTTCTTTTTGGATACCAAGAGCACGTGCTAAGTTCTTCTTCCTCCGCATAGAACCACGCAAAAATATCCCTGTATCAATAAGCAGCACCCATAGGAAATCCGAGTATCTCGAGATGCGCAGAACGTATGCGCAATAACGATAGTAGGCACCGTCCTTAAAGTGTTGGCCCTTTCCTTGTTTTTGCACGTAAAGTGTATCAACAAATACATACAAGTTCATAGACTACATAGACTATTTTCCCAGTCCCATAATGCAATGCGTTTTGGAGGTTCTTTTCATAAAAACAGTACAAGTTATTTACTCTTGGGACTATATCATGCTTCAGTGAACTGGATATCCATTGTTTTAATGAAAATAACCCCCCAAAATGAAATGTATTATGGGATATGCGAAGATAGCGAATTTGTGACTGTGCTGGGTCAAGACTGCAAAATGACAGAGAAACACTCTTTATCTAATACACTCTTGTAATTTCCCACTCCTTTGTGTCAGAACACACCTTGATCTCGCTGACTTCCATGTCTGTGCTTTGTTCCCCTTTGAAGACAACAGAATACGTAACCTTCCAAAATGTCATTTTTCTTTGTAGCTCAATGATTATTCGTGATTTGACTCTGCGAAGCGCTGCCAGCTTCGGTTCCTTTCATTTGATTCGGCTTCTGTATGATGAGTACATGTTTTACCTGGTGGAGCACAAAGTTGCCAAAGCAATCGGCGCGTCACCTATGGCTGTCATGGGAGAGGTGAGTGAGAAAGTTGAAAAAAGCAACTGCTTTGATCGGTACATTCTCGTTGGAAGAGTAAAGCTTAGGTCTTGCGACAGCTGCTACATAGGCTTAACAGAGGAAAGGATGAAAAGGAAGAATCGTTAGCAGTTATATTGTACAGTATTGTCAACTACTTTTTTGTTGACTGTTTATTCTTTGTTGTCCTTAGTTTGTTGGTCTTGGTTCAGCTTTCTCCATGGGCTTGGACACAGTTGATGGAAGTCTCTTGACAGAGCAGCCGGACTTAACATGTGAGTAAGCTGTATAACTGTATCTGATTCATTAGAAGGCACTGGGTTGCAGACAAATGACAAACTGTTGCTTGTCCTACATGTAAACAACCTTTCGGTTGATGCGCAGTAGAGTATTTCGCTAATTTGATTACGTATACGGTAGCTGCGGCTAAGGGCCGAGAATTAACCTGACATTAAATATGGTTTCATTTAGTTTGGTCAAACAGCAAATTTCAGGCCGAAGTTCCAGTCGTTGCATGAAGAGTAAATTATATGAAAGACGTATATTTGAACTGTTGACGGTTCACAGTCCCCAATTTGCCCGTTTGATCGTCGGGATCGAGCACAGATTGCCGCCATCTTTGTTTTTACACAGCGAACACGAATTGAGAAGAGTGACGTAACTACCGAGTGGGTGGGGGGAGTGGAGGGGTTTCGGAGGGGGGAGTGCAAGTGGAAAATGTAACGTTAAGGTGATTTTTCCATAATAGGCGTTATTCACGATAGCCGCCATGTTGGTTTTCAAATTGTCATGCAAATTAGCCATGTGTTATGCTGGGGGGCAAACATTGGAAAAAAGGCAAATTGCGGAAATCGGCTCCTCGGAATATTGAAATAACATTTCTAAAAGTACATTTTAGAATTTAGAATTAAGTTCCATTTATGATAATTTTATATCTTTGATTGCCTTTGACATTTTGACTTTCTACTTCGTTATCTCCTCATTTTTCACTAAAAAAACATCGAAGTAACTTGTGTAATCATTCTATTTTACTACTTAAGTGAAAAACATTCAATGAACGTGAAAAAATCGTATGTGTGGCTAAGATGTTCGTTAAAACCTCTCGAACTTCTGTTGTTTGCCCCCTCAGAAGTGTGTAGCTAATTTACATGATAATAGCAAATCCAACATGGCGGCCATCGTGAATAAGGTCTATTGTTGTCTTCCCATTTCAGTGTCTCAACTATTTTGCCGCTTATTGTAGTTTCGAACAAAAGAAAGTTGTCTTTTTTTTTGCAGATGGTTCGTCAGCTAGTAGCGCTGCTATTTCTACAAGCATTCACCCATCTGGGACCGGGTCTTTAGAGCCTGAAGCGAAGCGACCCAGACCAAGCTAAAGGAAATATTTTATCGGATACCTGTAAAATATGAACAAAAATATTTTAACCATAATATGTTTTGATGTTATATAATGAAGCTTTAAATGTTATTATAAGAGTAATAATAAGCAAATGAAACCATGTTTGGTTCTCTCAAGTTTAGCTGTTTGGAGCTATTGTGGACCATTTTAATCCGGGAAGATTGAAACCCAATTTGTAATTTATACGGATTTCAAGTGGTTAAATATAATACTAGAACCCGCTATCTTCTAGATCTTGTTAGTGTTTTGGAAAATTGTAGTAAAACATGCTGTTCCTGAAGTCTATTTTTCAAAAAGCCAATTGGTTTCAAGCTGGAGTACGCACGATTGTGAGTTTGTTTACAACTCGTTTCCTTCTCTCAATCTGGCCTTTTCCTTTTACTTTAGGTGCACGAAGTTGTAAACTTAACGTAAATTGAAACGGAAGAAGATAACAATTCAGTGGCCGAGAATCGAATCTGGATCGCTGGATTTCGTCTTGTCTGTACCGATATCGATAAGAATAACCCAGTCAAGCCTGTCGAAGGCTTCTTCTTTAATTTTTTTTTTTAAACATTTAAATAGTTGTATTTCCTCACAATAACTGAAACCTAACCGTTTTCAAATTTGTGCTTACACCTTATAAATTTCTGCTATGGCAGTTCTTGTTTTACAGGTGTGTGCTTAGTTACCGGGCCTTTAAGTGAAAGTGAGGCTGGTGATGACCTTGTTATGATACAGACCTCTCTCCTTTTCATATGTTAATGATGTTGTTGTCATGCCAATTAGTAATAATTAACATAAAAAAGCAGTGAGGTTTCTATCAAAACAAGCTCAACTCCAGCCTCACTTTCATTCATAGACCAGGTAACTAAGCACACGACTGTAAAATGGACTATTCTCTATTTTCACATTCATCGTAATAAACTTTGTTTGCCCCCCAAATTTTGCATAAAACATTGTTTTCAAATTCTCTTGGGAGTATGCAGTGTCTCAAGAGCATTTTAAAACAATGGTTTATGCAAAATTTGGGGGGCAAACAAAGTGTATTATGGGGAATGTGAGAATGGAGAATGGTATATTCTTTGGAAGGGTGGCGATGAACTGTCATGTAATTTTCAGGAATTCTCAAAGGCGGTTGTGAGCGATGGAAACGAGTGGTAAACTGGGAGCTTTTTTTAAAACTCACGTGGACATTTTTCTCAGTGCGCATGCTCGGATCGAAAACGCTTGTAAGTTCAACTCTTATTATGCAATGTCCTGCAGCTCGAAAACTCATACACGGAAGGTTGTCTTCCAGTAAGTTTGCATGTTTGATTCCTTTCTCGTTGTCGTTCACGTTGTCATTGTGTATGGTCCCTAATTTTGCCACTCTCGTAGGTCACACGCTCTAGTATTAATTTCGTCAGTTACGCATTCTGTTGAGCGTGACCTGGACGCAATCCGGAAATAAACCCTCCTTCGCTGTTTAATTCAATTTTACATGTACAGGTCACGCTCGACGCATTAAACGGAAGAAGGGATGCTTTCCGTCCTCTAAAGTTGTAACCGTTTTGCGCTATTCATACGAATCGTTAAAGATTTAAAAGAGCAAGTTCACGTACGTTTCATTACAACAGAGGAACATTGGGCACAATTTTTTTAGGAAGCTTAAGCTTTAAGCGTTTCATAAAGAACAGATCTTAAATTTGCTAAATTTCAAATATGTTTTGCCAAGATCCATAAAAGAAGAAGAAACTTGACAAAAGTGAAATCACAACGATAAATTTTGAGAAGTTTTTTGCTGTTCAAGATATTTACAATCTACTATTTCTGTACAGTGAACATTCAAGATATCGATTTAGAATTCTAAGTGAAAGAAGTTGTCGGTAATACTTTTATTGCCTGTTTGTAAAAATTCAAAAGCTACTTTTTATCGATCTAAAATACTAAGAAGCTAAGTTGGCCTCATTAAATGACTCTGTTAGGCTGTCTTGATAATATGATTCTTTATTCCTTGTGTAGAATTTGGTGCAATTTTTTTAGTTGAAAGTTACGAAGTAATTTAGCCCCATTAATGTTAAGAATAAATTTGGTTCTTTTGAATCGTAAAGACAAATGTTTGCGCTGTATGGTGGGTTAACCAGAATGCTTTCGTAATTTTTTATCTTCATTCGGAAGGACCGTCCAGTGGCTGTTAGAGGTGTGGCATTGTTTTTGCTTTCGGCCTGATTTCGTTCAGTCTCTGAGACCGCAAACAAGCCAAGGTCAATTTTAGTTTCAGTTGCTAGAAACTAAACCTCTTCGTTGGTGAAGATTTGTTTGTAACTATAAACTAGCCACTTTGTCTTGGACATGATTAAGAATTCGTCGCATGTTTTGTCTTTAGTTAATTTATATTTTTGGTTTACTGAAACCGTGCGTATCTTTCTGATCAAGGCTCTGAAATACGTCACCAATGATTTTACGGCAAGAGGACAATGGACTCGCCCATTTTCGTCAAAGACAGTATGATTTTTTCCTAGGGTAGGGCGTTTTCATGTCGTTTGTCATCATTTACGAAACTTGTACACTTAACACAATTTTTCCATGATATTCGTCTATCGAAATGGGAACCTAACGGAGGAGAGATCTGGGTACAAAATTAGGCATTAATGCTCTCTCTGCTGACATCGGCATGGTTCCTGTAGCAGTACTTAAAATGAATTCAACATAGATTTCTTTGCTTTGTCAGCTTTTTTTTCATGTTGTCGTTTCTCTTTCTCTTTCCTTTTGTTGTTGTTGCTGTTGTGTGCTCGTTGCTTAGCCTTGTTTGTGGGTTTTTGGGTTTTTGACTCTTGTGAAACCTTTCGCTTAGTTTTTTGTCGTTGTCTCCTTACTCAAGAATTCATTAGCCAAGAGTAAGAATCTGGTATCAGATTTTCCCCATCAGCGTCAGAAAAGTGTCTATTTTCAAACCAAGTTTTGCGGGAAAATAAAGAAACCAAACGCTGTACCAAATTCAAATTGAAGTTTCTTTGCATTATAATGTAGCATTCACATTAAAGTTATATGGAAATACCTGGAACACAACGTTTTATTACATTTTCAACCTCGGTTAATGCATTTCTCTTGCTCTGATTGGGTTACTCAGTCTCGGTTATCAGCTCATATACCTTAGTTTGACCTTACATGGCAAATGATTGCGGTAAGCGTTGCCCAGCTAAAATGTTTTCGTCGGAGAGCGAGATTTCTCGGGAAAGAATCAATACCGACGTTCAGAAGTACGCGAAAAGGGGAGAAATGTTTTTGTGATGAGCCTGCGTCCATCTGCCAACCAAGGTGTTACACAAGATCGCATCTTCATCAAGTTGTTTTGATTTCGCTCGGATGTTCTCGATTTTTTCGCTTGCAGTTTGTACTTCCAAACTATTGGAGTTAAAACAATTATTCTATTTGCGCTTGTTGAAATATGAGACTGGTTATAGCCAACTCGGCGCTTCGCGCCTCGTTGGCTATTTACCATCTCATATCCAACGCGCGCTCGTGGAATAATTGTTAATTATTCACGAAGGGTTTGAATTGGGTACAACATTGAGTTAGCCAATTTGGTATAATGTTTATTTTTCCGCAAAACGTGGTTTAAAACTAGACGCTGTTCTTAAGCTGATGGGGACTTGACCAATTTCTTGGATGATGGAGTTTTGCCTTACCCTAATTCTACAAAACGAGACGAAAATGTAGCTGGGAAAGAAAAGTGTAGTTTTTCTTGCGTACAGAAAGACCTCAAAAAGATATGTTTCCTGTTGACTTAAACTACTGTAGTTTCCTTTCCCGCACTCCTGATTACCTCAGAGATGTCGTAAGTAATTAGCGAATTGCATTGGTTTTGCATTACTTCACTCAGTGATTGGTTCGAAGTTCTCGCGCCATTTTTTTAAGTGAAACCGAAAACAATCGTGGCTTGCGCGTGCAGATTTTCCCGCGCTTTGTGTCGGCTACGTGTAATTACTTCGAGTTTTGATTGGTTTACTGGATTGTCTCCTTCGTTTTTGATTGGCCAAAGTAATTACTTTGGTTTTGATTCTACGACACTCGATTGAAACTCGCTCTACGTTACTAACCTCGTTTTCTCGGTCCGTACTGTAAGTTACGAATCCTCGTTTTTTCCCGTTGGTCCCGCGCGCTTCGCGCTTACGCCATAAATTAACGTGAAAAATTTAGAGTGCGGACCTCGAACTCGGTTTGTAAGAGGTATTTGTTCTTTTTACTTTCATTAAACCCTGAACTTTATTAACTTCACGGAACTACCGGAAATTGTTCCAGTGTTACAACACGACCAGTGGAAGCAGTTTCCATAATTATAAGGTCGTACGGTATATGTGCTGACAACCGAGACTGAGTGAACCAATAAAAACGATTGAAACTCAACATGCTTTAAACTAAACAAATAGTTACACCATACACCATACACCATAAAGAATCTTGAAAGGAAAACTTTGAAATTGAATTTGAAAGCGATGAGGCTTTTTTTTGAGCAGATTCATACTTAATCATCACTCTTTTCTGTCAATTAGCGAAGAAAGTCGTTCAGCGCAATGGCTTTGGGAATGTGTGAGGTTGTTATTTTTCCCATCATGCCGTGCAAAGTCACTAAATCCTCTGTTGATCCCAAATCGCAGACAAATGGAGAGCTTCTGCGTTATTCTTGTTTTATATTAAGAAACATTATTGTCAGAGGAATCTGTTTCAAAACAGGGTAAGAATACCAAACAGGTGAGTTTCGTTTAGTTTTCTTTCGCTTCATTGGGATTTCAATGGCCTTGAAATGGGGAGGCCAAGGTTGTTTCAGACAACGGACGCAACAACTCCTAACATAGTTGGGAGTTGTTAGTTCTGCAGATGTGGGATGGTTTTGGCAGTAACGCAATAACTTCCCAACAATGTAAGGACGTGCAGTGTATTATGGGAAGGATAAGACCCATAAGACTTTGTAAACTTACAAAACTCGGCTGCCATCTTGTTTTCAACGCATTAATTAATGCGGTGCCAACTCCTTGGAGACTATATGTAATGCGCGTGGGTGGCCAAAACAATGTTGGAATAGCTGTGCAAACGGATATCCAACATTGTTGAGCTACGCTTCCGCGATCACGGAACAAAAAATGTTGAGAATTGTTGGCTCAAACGTTTGACCAGTTTCAAACTTCGTGCAACAGCTCCCAAGAGCAAAACAACAACATGCAATACGGTGTGAAAACGAACGCAAATTGCAACATCCAAAGTTGCGTCCGTTCGAAACGTACTTCTCTTGTCCAACAATATTTCAAGGCAATTAAAAAAAAAAAAAACGAAACAATTCCAATTTAAGAATAAAAACTAACAACAATATCCGACGTTTCGGAGTCAGACATGACCCCATTATCAAGGTTAAACTGTAATGGACAATTCGCAATTGAAATATAGCGGGCGTTAAGTCAAAACAAAGACTTTTGCATGGAAATTAAACGATAGTTGACACTAAGATATTTACAATTTTTTTGCTAGAATACAAAAAAAATTGTAAATATCTTAGTGTCAACTATCGTTTAATTTCCATTTATGCAAAAGTCTTTGTTTTGACCTAACGCCCGTTATATTTAAATTGCGAATTGTCCATTACAGTTTAACCTTGATAATGGGGTCATGTCTGACTCCGAAACGTCGGATATTGTTGTTAGTTTTTATTCTTAAGACGATTTCTAAATCGATCTTACTTAAAATTCCAATTTAAGCCGGTAATTGGAGGGAAATTTTTATTTCAATTTGTGTCCCGGTTGGTTTTTTGAAGAAAAGCAGCGTTTTGCAAGTGCAATTTAAATTTTCTTTGATTCGCGCCACTGGACAATTTACATGTGCAGCACGTGACCGATACAGGAGAAACATCTAGAATGAGGTTTTAGTCTATGTTACTTGCCAATTTTTCGTGAAAATTGTCTCGCAATTTCATGCAAGAAAAATTGGCCAATTCAACATATCCTAACAATTATTATTTTTGCAACACTGACATGGATTTCAAACATTGCGTTTTGTGGAACCTTTACCGCATTTTTCATAGCAAAATATCTTTTCACCAGCCACTGAAAATGATCCTGAGACAGACAAATTGCAAGAAACGTTTCCCAGCGTGACAAAAGCGAAAAAAATCTTGTCTTGGGAAGGATGAAAAGCTTTGTCACAAAAACAAGATCAAGATGCATTCTATTTCATGACATCCAATGAAAAAATGGCATTTGAAATTACAGTACCATGCAGCTATAGGGAAGATATCTGTTTACGAACATTGTTTTTGTTATTCAAATGTGCCAACCACAGGAACAAAAGACCCTTTGTTTGGATGGCTAATTAGGCTCTGGCTGGCACATTAATGACAATAGGTGACATCAACAATATCTTTGCTATTTACAAACAACTTCAATAGTTTTGTTAACACCTAATAATATTGACTCATTCCTGTAAGTGTTTAGATGCACTGTTCTCTTGTTTATACCACTTTTCTTGAATTATTTTCTCTTAGCTGTACTCGTGATATGCACCCTTATTGCACCACCAACTCCTTCACTGCATCAGCGAACTTATAATAAATATTATTAGGAAATATGAGTTTTATTCCTAGCCTGAGTAGTGGTGTGTGACTATCAATTGTGATAATGAGAATCAACCACCACTGATCAAAATATTATTAGGTTCAGAGAAGTATGAACACTAGCTGTCTCCTTGCCCAAAGTGGTTAGGAAGGTTCATTGTGGCGAGAGACACATTGTCCCTCCTTCCTGCTAATCACTCATTTCAGCTGAAGTACCAGTGATTATATTGTCCAACATTTTGGTTTTCTTGCCATGTCCTTCTTTTATGGGTTTTGGCAAAAAGAGGGGCTAACACTTAAGACTTGCAAGTACTAGGACTTATCCAACAGTGTTAAATTAGACTTACTATGTGGCTGCTCTCAAGGCACAATGGCCGTGTGAGAGACGCACAACAGAGGGCAGTTACATCTCTAGTACATGCTTTCTAATGCAATGTTGTAATGTTTAATGTAGAGGAGAATCAAGTACCACTCAGGTCACCGAGGTTTTAATAAGAGAACCTGAGGTAAGAAAGCAAAGCCCTATACCCCACGATAAAGAATAATTATTTATTTAATTAATCATTTATAATAATTATTAATACTAAGATTGTGCTCAAGCTGCAAAGGTTATTTTTTTTACTGTTGTCTTCATGACTTCACCATCGTCTTTCACACTCACTGACCAATATCATGTTGTTCTTGTAATCACTATGTATTATGACACAGAACTGATAATAAATTTCAAAACAAATTTCATCAAAGGTAGGGCCAAATATGGGGATTTGTTCTCGCATCATATTCTCTTGTGTCCAGAGATGCTCTTGATTAGATGCACATTTCTTACTTGACACATCAGTAAAGTCAAAGGATGTGTGAGATGTGTGCTGAGAACCTCCTGCCAGTTGTCCTGTTCATTTTGAACATCAGTTTTGTTTCAACCACTCCAAGCAAAGTATTTAGTTTGTTTTTTTTTTTTTTTGGATAAAGTGATTTCTGGGGAAAATAGTTTCTAATTAAGCACATGATCCTGGAATTGCCTCTGTGCAGAACCAAGTTGAAATTTCTTAAAGCATGCCAATTATGGCCACTGAATGTTGCAACAAGACAGGCTCAGCCTAGCCTCTGATACATCTCTTTCTGAAATACTAGCACAACCAATGATGTTTAAAACTCTAAGCTTCTTACATCTCTCCGTGATTTCACTGAGGCCAACATTGGTAACTTCCTTGCAGCAAGATAGGTTCAGATATTGCAATTCCTCAAGACTGTGAACAAGGGAAAGAACACCATCATCTGTGATTCTCCAGTTGGACAACAGGTTAAGAGTTTTCAACCCTGTGAGGTGGCGACCAATATGATGTAAACCTAGATCAGTTATATTTGGACAATTTGAGACATCAAGGGCTGTCAGTTTGCTGAGGTTGCAGGCAATGTGTTGAATACCTTCATCACCAACACGATAGCAATAGCTTAGATTTAACTTCCTTAGTGTCTTCAACTTTGTTACACTCTTAAGGTCAGAATTTTCGATCCTGGTACAGTAAGTTAGATTCAATTTCTCGAGATCGGGAAAGTATATTTCGAATTGCAGCCCCTCGAACCAGCCAAGGGGGACAATGGAATGATCTAGAAGCAGGGATTTTAAATTTGGTGGTAAACATTGAACAGGAACGTTTCTCATGTCACAGTAACACAAACCAAGAGTTTCCAAATTTGTACACTTGGTCTTGATCTCTTCCAGCAAAGATGGCGAAATATTTTCGCTTTTTTTCGTTGTTCCGATAAATCCTTTGACCAGAAGTTCCAAAACTGAATCTGAGAGTCGGTTCCTCACAAGTTTCTTCAAAGTCCGCAAAGAAAGCGACCATGGACGCAGGTCCACGAATTTCCATAAGAAGCGGTCACAAACAAGATGGTACCAAGTACGACAGACAGTTGATAAAACACAAAGAGTCCTTACATCAAGAAATCCAAACACGTGTAGCATAATATTTGCAGGTAATTTGCAAATCGGAGCAATCTGTACGACATCACTTGCCGCTTTTTGTCGAGATGCTCGTCTTTTCGCTGCTTTGCAGGACGCCATGTTGTTCAGCTATGGGTACCGTGGGCTCTTACTACGCAGGCCTCATAGGTCAACCGTATGAGTGACGTCATCAACGCTACCATTGCAAACTGTGTCGTAGATGCGTTAGTTGAACATAACCCGTGATTTCACAATAGCCAATCGCAATTGCAAACAAAACTCAGGATTTTCAAGACGAACGTGAAGTCTTCCCTTCTGTATGGCTCGGAAACCTGGAGATCGACGAAACTACTGATCAAGAAACTGCAGACATTTATCAACAAGTGTCTAAGGAAGATCCTGAATATTCGTTGGCCAGAGGTCATTTCAAACGAAGAACTATGGGGAAGGACACATCAGAGTCGTATTGAAGAAAGCATCAAGAGAAGAAAGTGGAAATGGATCGAAGCCTGAGAATAACATCACCCGTTCCGCCCTCGAGTGGAACCCTCAGGGGTTCAGAAGAAGAGGCCGCCGAAGGCAATCCTGAAGGCGCGGAGTGTGCAAGATGGGCTCGCCAAGAAGAATATCACTTGGTTAGAAGCAAAGAGAACTGCCAAAAATAGAGTCAGGTGGAGGCCCATGGTTGACGCCCTATGCTCCCCATTAGGAGCGAAGATGGCCTAATTCACTCATTCAATCGCAAGAGACCTATGATCAGCCATTTATTAGGTCACATACGTATGTGACGTATGCGAACCACTTCACGTATGTTCTCAGTCACATACGTCAAAATAAATTAGTTCTAAGAATAGAAAGAAACGGGAATGCGTTGACTCAAGCGTACAGTACAGATGGAAGCTTCGGGTAATGGGATCCTGAAAGAATTTATTCTCGATATCAAGACATATCACAAGCCGACTGAAACCATCCAATACACGCATTTTACCTCTTGTCACCCGCCCGGTGTCAAGCTCCTCCGAACAAACTCTTCAAAGACAACATTTGAGGAGGCACTATCTCGATTCAAAACTATCGAGAAAATCCTGCCATTTGTCACAACGTACATTCATTTGTCTTGCTTACTGTCCGTGTACAAGTATTAAAAGTATAAATGTAAATGCATAAGCTTGTATTACTGCTGTAGATTAGAGCGGTTTTCAATTGAGTGTCGAAAGTAATTAGCGAATTACTTTGGTTTTGCATCACTTCACTCAGTGATTGGTTCAAAGTTCTCGCGCCACTTTTTCAACCAATCAGGAGTGAAACCAAAACCAATCGTGTCTCGCGCGTGCACATTTTCCCGCGCTTTGTGTCGGCTACGTGTAATTCCTTCGAGTTTTGATTGGTTTACTGGATTTCTGTCCTTTTTGATTGGCCAAAGTAATTACTTTGGTTTTGGTTTTACGACACTCATTTGAAAACCGCTCTATTAATGATTAATTTTCTTATCTTATTGTATAATATTCATTTTAAGTGGAATACCTGTAAACTAGCTGGTTTGTTATAGTCGTAGCGTTTAAAGGCGTCTGCGATAACATACTTTTTCATAGCTAAGCGTATGACACAATAAACAGTATTGTATTGTTTTGTGTTGTACCAGCAGTGTCAATCAAATCTTAAAACAATACTTACGCGCAAATGCAGTTATATTTAAAACCAGCCATTACAGGCAAAGCGAGAGGGGCGTTTGCAGCACTTCGGAACATCTGGAGGTCTTCAAAAATTGGCACAGAAACTAAATTAAGGATTTTCAAGAGCAACGTTCTTGGAGTCCTTCTATACGGTGCAGAGTCTTGGAAGGTCTCGCAATCCATATGCCACAAGATAGATGTATTCAAAACAAGATGCTTCAGGAGAATACTCAGGATTTTCTGGCCAAGAACTATCTCTAATGAAGACCTTTACCGCAGAACCAATACAGCACCACTAACAGTTGAGATCAAAAAGAGGAGGTGGCGGTGGTTGGGACACATCAACAGAATGACCCCGAATGCCATCCCCAGGGTTGCAATGAGATGGACTCCTGTTGAGAAGAGGAAAAGAGGACGTCCCAAAACGACATGGAGACAATCAATGGAAAAAGAAATGACAGAGGCTGGATGGACCTGGAGCCAAATTCAACGGTGGTCATCTGACAGACAGCATTGGAATTCTTTGGTGACGGCCTTATGTGCTACCTACAATCCTGGTCAAAAGTTGTTGAGAAGGTTGCGCGCATTACTTCACTTCACACCTAATTCGATTATTCTAACTATTGGCTGTACTATTTGGGAAAGAGCATGCTCTTGTACCCCCCCCCCCCCTCCCCCCATATTCAGTGTTGGAAGACAAGTCACCATTTTGTTTGGTGCCAAATCCAGCATTGATAAGGTAGGGGGGGGGGGGGGGGTGGGAGAGGGGCTATCTCAAAAGTGACGCTACCTTCCCAACACTTTTGTCCAGGATTGTAGCACGATGAGGATTAACTAACTAACTATTACTGGCATACGTATTAAAGAAACCTCCTATTTTATCTACAGAAGCCCGAATTTCAACGTGAAAGGTTCTGGAGGATGCGTCAGTCCGTCACAAACAAACCCTGATTACATCCTATAGGACCATATAAATAACACGTGAAGGTTTATAATCTTATGAGAAGAAGTGCTACCCCAGATACGAAAAACCACTAAAAAACACCCTTGAGAAGTGATCATAAACTATGTGGAGACGTATACGTATTCCTTATCTAATGCAGCAATGAAAGGGAAAAAACTAAATGGCACAAAAAATACAAACTAGTAGATCTTTAAAAAAACTGATCGAACTAAAGAGAAAAACAAGCGAACAGGAAGACTGACCGAAAAGGTGCCCGCAAAAAAATCCTAAATATTCCTAACAGCTACGATACTCTAGGAGCCTCTCTATAGGGCTAACAAAATAATTTCTGACTAATTCTCCAATCATCCCACCGACAGAAATTACATTTAATATCATACAAG
Source organism: Montipora capitata (assembly GCA_949126865.1). Lineage (NCBI taxonomy): Eukaryota > Metazoa > Cnidaria > Anthozoa > Scleractinia > Acroporidae > Montipora > Montipora capitata. Next base: position 4,878,847 of record OX421457.1, on the reverse strand, counting down.
GAAAGAAAATCTCTCAAGGACATGCTTGTTAACGCAAAACTGTGAATTGAAGGTTTCGTAATTGTTGGCCTGTAACCACGAACCCATCATAAAAGGGAGACCGAGCGGGTCAGCCCAATCTTTCAAATTTGACTAAGTCCAAGTTTGCGGTAGATTATAGAATCCGGCTGCAACCCGCCGGATGTTAAATTTTCGGATTTTTCACAACTCGGATGTCGGATCTAAACAACTCGGATGTCGGATTTTCACAACTCGGATGTCGGATTTTTACAAGTCGGATGTCGGATTTTTACAACTCGGACGATGGATTTTCACAACTTTGTTGTCGGATTTTCAACCACTCGGATGGCACCTACAAGCTTCCGTTATGAGCGAAGGCTCGTTCAAATGCAATGTTATTCAAAGCAAAGAAACATGCAAATGTTTTTTTTTTCTCTCGTGCTGTTTTTTCTTGCTATATGCATGTTGTGTTGAAGTTGAAAAAGAAATGGAAAGAAAATGCTGTTAATTGATTGGTTTGCACAGGATACAGTTGCATTCAAGCGAGGATGATGTATACATCCGTTTCCATATTTCGACTGAAAACGTTTGTCGTATGTTGTCGGGTAGATTGTTCCAGTTTGGCCGCTTGATATGTGAAGGAGTGCATGAAGCATATGGCCGGGATAAGTTTTTTCCAATTCTCAACGGAGCCCCGTAAGGGTCAAACATCTCTTCTATCTTAGTGCCACTCTTAGCCTTGTGCACCCTGCCATCAGAGCCTTTCTTAACTGCGGGTGTTTTCAATTTCTGGATGTGTTTTGTGATTTCTTGCAGTGTTTAAGATTTATGCACATGTCACGGCCGGGTTACCTAATCATAACCCTTTCTAATTCTACAAGTGTTTTGTGAATTTCTACAAGATTTTTGTTTTCTGAAGTCCTTTAAGTTTTTGGCTCTGGATGTGCTTGGGTTTTCTGGAAGTGTTTTGCCCCTATGAGCCACCGTATAATTTACTTTGAGAATGAAGAATTGAAGCTGGAGATTACGGTCTCTTAAGGACGGTGCCTACTGTTGTTATTGCACATACGTTCTGCACACCTCCAGATACTCGGATTTCCTATCGGTAGTGCTTGCTAATGCAGGGATATTTTGCGCGGTTTAAAACTATTCGGAGAAAGCAGAACTTAGCAACTGCTCTTGCTATCCAAAAAGAAAATCGGGGGTAGCCATGCATTTTTCAGAGATAATTAAGCTTTAATTTGGAAAGGAACGCCATACATTGCTTTATATTTTAAAGCTTTTAACTAATATTGTTGATTAATTCTCTTTGAAAAATGCGTGGTTACCCCCAATTTTCTTTTTGGAATTTAATAACACTTGTTGAGATCTGCTTTTCCCGCATATCCATACAACCGCGCAAAAATACCTTTGAATTAGTAGGCACCGTCCTTAATAGCCTTTCCACTGTTAGATTTTCTCATTTGCATTACAATGTAATCTAACTTGGGTGCGAGGCAATTTCGGGTTAAAACTACAAATAGCCCGTAAATTGCCTCACATACATGCTAGATTACATTGTAATGAAAATGAGAAAAACTAACCCTGAAAATGGCTATTGACCATTTTCGATATATTAAAATTCAGTCGAAAACAAAAGACATCATCTCGAGGCTCTGGATTTGTTTATTCCCTAGAGCCTCGAGATGATGCCTTTTGTTTAGGACTGAATTTTAATATATTGAAAGAAAGTGGCCTATTTGGTAGCCTGTCTACGAAGACGTGGATTGTTAGTTTTCAGGGTTTACAGTTTGTTGGTAGCATCAATTTTAATGATGTGTTTCTTTCTTGTTTGCAGGTCCCGAAACACGGAACAAAAGTTTTACCATCCACAAGCAGAATGGGGAAAAGAAAGTAATCAAGACTGGAGAGGCAAATTTTAGCATATATTTATTTATTCCTTATGGCTTGTATTTGTATTTCAAAAAAAATGTAACGGCAATCATTTAATTCCTTGAAGAAGTCAGGCCGTGTCTGACAAAATATTGCGAAAACAAAAAATATTTATCCTCACAGCCCCTACAGCCAGCCTTGCACCATAGTTTCAAGTGTTCCTTAGAATTCGATTATTACCTGGTCATATAATTTGATTAATTTTATAAGGTGTACAGGGGATAGTTCTCTTTTTACAATATTCAAAACTGAAGAGGATGAAAGTGAACTTAAGGTCCGGACAAACGTATTTAACATTTTCTTCAACTTCCGTTTGATTTTGTTGAACGATGTTGACTGCTGGGGTGGCAAAATGTTCCAACACATCATCAACACTTGATTCAACAAAGCTTCATGAGAGGCCTGGTATTCAGTTCTAGGTCGCAGCCGCGGTTGTTTCTATGGATACGGACTTGCTGCTATAGATACAGACGTGGATACGTCATTGAGAGACCGATTAGTGCGCACGCGCATACCCAACAATGTTGAAAGGGAAGGGGAGGGGAGGGGGCGGGGGGTTGGTTAACGACTTCAACTGCATTGAACATCCGCAATAACAACAGAAATGTTGAATGGTTGTTGGAGCAAATACGAAACGTCAAGTTCATAAAAGTTTTACTACATGCGTTATCTTGTTATGTTTATAACAGCAGTTTGTTTGTTATTTTTAAAAGCTTTTAAAGTCATTCAACATCTTGAGGGGGTGGGGGGAGGGGCGCAAACGTTTCAACATCGCTGTTCAACAAAGTCAAATGGTTGTTAAAGCAGTTTGCCAGGGCGTTTAGCTTTTTGAAAAGGATTTTTCTATATTTTCATCGATCTTTAAGTTTTTGTTGTCTACTTGAAAAAACTCCTTGTCATTTTTGGAAAGAAGACTATATTCTATAATTCCATCACTTCCATCGATCGTTAACTTACAATATTCATTGTCACACTGATGGAAATTGTTAGTTTTTTGTCAACGATCGAATCTTAATTAAGTTATTTTGAATTTTGCTGATAATCTTTCACCATTGCTTTGAAGGTGTGAACTTTGATTGTCATCCATTCCAAAACTGTCAATTTTGTTTAAGTAAACTGTATATTTATGTATAGTTTTCTTTGTCATAAACGTGGCTGTTAACTTTGTTTTGTTAGTAAAGTTAGTTTTCCGAATATTCTTTCAACTTCCTTTCATATCGTATCAATGAATTTCTTTTAAGAAGCTGTGTACAAGATAACTAAGTTTTAAGTGACTTTTAAGATAATCTTGCCCTTTCATTAATTAATTAATTAATTAATTAATTAATTAATTAATTAATTAATTAATTAATTAAAGAAGTCAATAAACGTATAAACCATTCTCCATCTTTATTTATTATAGGCTCTTTGGTAGAGTAGTATGGCAATGACCGTGCACTAGGGGACTAAGTTCCAGTCATCTCTTTCATTTTTTGTTGACGAGGAGAAATTGCCGGCGAAGGAAAAAATTCTGCGCTTTTAACACGGGTCTAGCACAAAGGCTAGATATCAACAGCCATGGTGGGCTAAATCCAAATAAAATTTTCGACAGATTTTGCCCATGCGCATACGTTCTGCGCATCTCAAGATACTTGGATTTCCTATCGGAGGTGCTTACTGATACAGGGATATGTTTGCGCGGTTCAAAAAGAAAAAAGGGGGTAACCATGCATTTTTCAGAAATAATTAAGCTTCAATTTGGAAAAGAACGCCATACATTGCTTTGTACTTTAAAGCTTTTTACAAATATTGTTGATTAATTATCTTCGAAAAATGCGTGGTTACCCCCAATTTTCTTTTTGAATTTCAATAACACTTGTTAAGATCTGCTTTTCCCGCATAGTCAGTAAACCGCGCAAAAATACCTTTGAATTAGTAGGCACCGTCCTTAATAAACAATACAACTAGTCACAAATATCGTGAAAAAAAGTGCACTTACTAAATAAACATTTCATCTTGAAATCTCAGCGTTTTTCACGCAATCCGTGCATTTTATATAATTTCGCGCTTGCCGTCTGCACGGACTTTTACCAAAATGCTCAACGTGCACGTGTTTTCAAAGCCTTTTGTCGTTACAAATTTGATTACAAAATATTCCACACCCAAAGATTCTTTCCAATTATAATCATGTATTAATCTTCCATAAAAAATCATAGAATAATTTGGTCAAAGCGCTGTTGCGATTTGCATTCAGACAAGCAGATTTGCAAGGGACCCCAAATTAGCAAAAATAGCACTGATTTTCACGGCGAAAGCACTTCGGTGAAGTTTTCCTCGTGTAGATGTTGCAAACACGAGGTTACACGTGGCACACTTTGTTGTCACTTCGATTAGGCACTGGAATTTACGCCTACCAGCCAATCAGCAACCTTCGCGAACCAAATAAATTGAAGACCAATTTGGAAACTCATCGCGTCGCCTCTGGGCAAACAACTTTTTGCCATTGCCGAGGAGGTTCATCGAGCTATCATTGCTGGAAGAAGAAGTGATCTTGACGAATATGACCCTGCGTTCTAGACACAAAGACGACTTCGAAGAAGACAAATTAAAAGACAAGCCACAGTTAAGGTGAAGTATGTGCGTGCAAAAAAAGGCGCGCAGCGCACAAACTTATAACACTTAAGTGAGGTGCTTGTTCTATTTTGTGGTTCATTTCTCTTGAGAATTAACTCTTGTTAAGTGAATTTTAACGAGGAAGAGTCGGGTTTTTCTAATTTAGACGAGTCTATATTATATGCCTTCAATGCATTCTGTTGTCTAAAATGTCTTCTCAAAAGTGGCCCTCAAATCTTGGCAACCAAAGTACTTGTTAGAAAGTTCCAAAATACTACTTTACAAATTTCTAAACAGGTTTTTGACGAGAATAAAGCAAATTTCACCGATAATATTAAACTCGGCTAACAAACTTGTATCTTGTCGCGCCGTTGCGGTTTGCAAACTACGAACCGATGTCTCTCCACATTACTTGAGTGAGCGAGCGAATGATTTGGATCTTGCAGTCATCGTAAAATTTCCTCAAATAAACCGCGTTTCATCTCGTTTCTTTAAATATCGGACGCGATGCAAGTATGTAACTCCAAAAGTTAATTTTATGAGTTACCTTGTTGATGCAACTGATATCCTTCATTCACATATTCACTATCACCTATGGCCAGACTTGCAAACAGATAGAAATCTGGTCCTATCCGCTCTGAGTTCGAACAAACCAATTCCTAGGATAACGTTCGGCAACGTCGTAGGTGTAATCGATTTAAAGGACCCCAAGACTTTAAAATTTAAACTTTGTTACGTACTCCTTTCAATTGCTTGAAATGCAGAATGTTTATACTTTTTTGAGGTGTGGCGGGTTTAGCACTAAGTTAAAAATCCATCTTCATAACAAGGTTAGGAAACGCCTTAATTTGCGATGTCTTAGTCCATGTCTCCATCATATATAGGCAAGCGAATGAAACGACAAATTTAAAGCAAACAAGGTATACGGACACACGACAATATAATATCCATTTGACGCACTGAACCCTCCCCAGTCCCCACGCCCCTGAATTACCTATGGAACACTTCATGTCATTTTGCCCTCCCCTCTCTGATTTCGTCTGGTCTTATTTCCCTTACACTGAGCCCTTTCTCCATCCCTTTGACTTTTCTCAAAGTCCGTTTCCGTGTGGTGCGCGGTCGTGGGGAAAACACGACTCCGTCGATCGCTTCGTTTGCTAATACTTGTGTCCAGAAGTCGACTTGTTTGCAAGTTTACCCTTCCCTCTTCTCAACGAGTCCTCATTTTTCCCATAATCATCATGCCAACCT
>OX421457.1:4845572-4870572 GCA_949126865.1 Montipora capitata | reverse complement strand
CATCCACTAATGATAAATACTGAAATTTAATAAACGTGAAACTGCATGAATAAATAATTAATGAACCATAAATTAAAAACTAAATTTAAAAAAAAAAACTTAAAAGACTTCATCAAATCCTTCTATCTTCACTGGCTTTTTCTCTCGTCTCTGCATTACATTTTCATATTCTTTTCACAATACATTCTCGGCCAATTTCTTAAACCACCGACGTCAACAACTTACTCGACTTAACTCCGTAGATACAGACAGAAATCATCGCAACCGACCCAGTTCTAGCTCGTGTAGTATTTGCACCCTAGATCATCAGAAACGTACGGCACCAGGTTCAAATCACTAATTAATTAAGACCTTTTTGTTGGAGCTATCATAATTTACAGCTTCCAAGAAATTTACAACACGAAGCCTTGCAACAAAACTGAGAGGTAGCACTTAAAGATTTCCAAAAGCGTAAGTATATCGTTAACAGCTTTTACGTACTTAAATTACTCGTAGAGTTTAATAAATAGTACCTATCATGTTTTTCATTGTCACTGGTTTTATTATCCTCTTTTTAGTCGTATTCACTCGAAAACCATAATATAGAAATATGAAATGCCAGTAACTGCCACAGAAACTGTAAGTACATTTTTCATTATCGTTTACACTAGCTTTAATTAATGCCCTATAAAACTCACCCTGTACTTTCTTCTTCTTACCAGACTGAGTAATTTTAGCAGTAAAATCTTACGCCGTTTATTGGGGACTGCTAAGTACTTCTTTTGACACTCTTTAATCCGGAGAATATCTTAAATGTATCGCGTTATTCACTCCATTTTCAGATACGTCTTGTCCCGCAGCAGGCGGGGAATGTGTATTTTCACTTGCCACGCCCACTAGTAACGTCCTCACAGTGAGTACCTCTTTTTAAATTAATAGCGTTCTCTTACAGCCATTTTGGATTTCGGCAACGTCTCTTATATTATAGTGTTGCAAATAAGCAATTCCTCAAATCTGGCTACTTTCCCAACAAATCAAGCGTTCCTACACTTTCAAAGAATGCTCGTCTCCTTTACCTGAAGAAATACAAAACCAATCCCTTGGAACACCTTCATCACAAAGCCTTTCAATGAGGCTGCTCAAGGAACCTTTTAAAAACAACCTAAGTGATCATATTGGTAAAACTAGCGCAAATTGATATTTGTCCTGACCCAACAGCACAACAATTAATCCACCGATTTCCAAACGATAACTGAACTCTATTTCTGTCGCAAACCAATGTCGAGTGCCACTTTGTTACATCGGGAAAGATCTTTCACATATCTCTCTGTATCATTTTCAACGTGTTACATACAAAGTGGCTCTCCACGTGGTTTACTACAGAAATGCAAGCGGTATGGCCATGACTCGTTGATATGAGAAAGATATATCTCCCGACATAACAAAGTGAACTCTATTTCCCAAAAAACGTGTAAAATCACTTTCTCTCTCTTCCTCACACCATCCAGTTATGAAAATATTTAAAAGAAAAATAATATTTAAAAAATATATAAACTAAAAAGAAATAAACTATTAAATTGATTTAAAAAACGACTTGTCACCTCATTTCATCTACACTGCCTATCTTAGTCACCAGTGCTATTACATTTCAATATATTTTGACAATATCTCCCCCCCCCCCCCCCCGCAACCCTAGTCAGTGAAGATATATCATTCTTTTCTTCACCAATTCCTTAAACCCCCATATGCCAATACTTAATCCTCCGTAGGTACGTATAACCTCCCATGACCTTTCCCCTCCCTTTGAAGAAATGTCCTAGACACGAGGCCACGTTACACCCTGGATCAACACCAAGCGCAAAATTCCAAGATTATATTAATGGCCCTTGTTCAACAACTATATATCATCAGCTTTACAGTATATTGTTAATAGCCTCTACACATTTAAATCAATCGTAGAGTTAAATAATAATAAGTACTCAATCACGTTAATATTTCCCACTTAGCTCTTTTTAAGATTTTTAACCGTATTCACTCCAACATCAGTGTATAAGACATCTTGACACGGAAATCAAAACTACTTTTTCAGCTTCAATATCCTTGATCCACGCCCTGCGATACTATTCGCACTTAAATTCCTTATTTTTTTTTTGCTCGTTACAGAAAACTCAAATCCTACGCCATTACTGGAAACTGCTAACATCAAACTGTAAGTACTTAATGACTTTACATCTGCAAGCTGTTAAATGTGTCCATAACTTGGTAGGTCTTGTCTGCAAAAGACGATAAATTTGGTTCTCCAGTTGCCACATCCCTAGTATCGTCCACAATGATTTCTTTTCACACCCTTCACGTCCACAACCATTTCTCAGTTTGAGCTGGTAAGTTATAATATTATTACAATTGTTGCACATATAGAATCCCTTTAGAAAATCTCGCGCTACGTACTTTTTACAACTAATAAAGCGTTCCTGCGCTTTGAAAATGTACGTATTTCCTTAGTCTACAACTACATATTATCAGCCGCTGAGAACACCACGATCAGAGTCTCTAAAAACTGCTCAGGGAACTTTAGCCAATACTGCAAGAGATCATCGACAACACCTATTGCAATGTAGTGTTATTTCTAGCCAACCACAACAGACCATACATTTCCCGAAATTTCACACGATTTCAAAACATTTGCAAAATCTTTCTCCTCTTCTCTTCTCTTCTCTTCCTCTTTCCGCACATTATTCACTCATGATAAATTTTTAAAAACAACAAATAAATACATAAATGAATTATAAACTATTAAACCGATTAAAACGAAAACGACTTCATCAGATCATTTTATCTTTCTCACCTATTTCGTCTATTTCAGTCGCCTGCGCTGTTCTATTTTAATACATTTTGACAATACTTCCCCCAACCCCAGTCAATGAATTCATTCTATTGTCGACCAATTTTTTAACCACGTGCTCACACCAATACTAAAATCGGAATGGAAGCTAAACTCTGTAGCTATTATAGCACCATAGATAATTAGAGATATTTAGTACATTACTTTTTCTAGGCCTAAAGTCACTAATGGATCTTTCTTCTAAAGTTTATTAAGTTATCATTACAGTTTACAACGTTGCCGAGAACCCTGCACCAACCGACAGTTTCAGTTTAAAGTTATCTGCAACCGTAAGTACACGATTTGATATGCTTTACAAAGTTAATCATTTATTCGGACCCGAGCGTACCAATCACCTTCCTTCATTAGCGCCACGTCTTCAAACACATCTACTGCCACAAGACAAATCATGGAAAGATTCGAAATTTTCGTAACGTTGACATCATAAGTACGATTATCAAATTCAGATATTCTCTCTTGTAATACCAATCCATTTTAGAATGTGCAGAGTCCTAACAGAGAACCAGATGGAAATCTATAGGCCGTAAGTACATCTTTTCGCAACTTTTTACTTAACCTAACAATCATTTCTTAAAAACCAAAGAATAGATGATGATCAAATGAAATTAAGAAAAGAGAAACCCTCGAGTCCAAGTTAGAATTTTAATCTGCGACCCTCGAAATAGACTTAAAATGCTGTCTTGACAGACTTGGACTCGGCACTTATCCTCACGTTAAATACGACCAAAATCCATAAGTTTTCTCATCTTCAACTCAGATTTTGGACCCAATTTGCTTTAAATAACACGTTTCTGAATAAGTTAAGTCTACTTTTTATATTATTATATGTCCATTTAACAAATATATTTCCATGTTGCCGCGCGTCTGTTCAGTAATACAGTCTAGTGACACTAGTAACAAGCGGTAAGTACTCTTTGAGGTATCATACTCCTGCTTGTCATGTTTTCACATTCTTTTACGATACATCGACAAATCTAAATCAATACAGATCAATACAAATTCTACAAAGAATTGATAGCCCTGAAAACCATAAGTACATTTCAAAAAACATTTCTTTTACACACAAAACGGCGAACAAACAAAAATGGTCACTAGCATACATTGCGACATTCTTTTATTGCTATCCTCTCTGACGCCATAACAAATGGGTGCTAAAGACACTGCTAAGTAAGTGTCGATAGGCCTGTAACGACAAGCCGTAATTATGACCTCGTAATATTTCTTCTTAGTTAACCACTGCATTTATTAATTTTCCTTTTGGTGAATCGTGCTATTGTATTCATTGTTGTATGTACTTAAGAAATTCACCATCGTTTCTAGAACCACAAAAACCCTTTAGAATATTTCCTTCTTTACCCATCCCAAACTTCTCAGAGCAAGACCAGCTACAACTTCCGAAAATTAATACATCGTGCACATCCTTTACCAGAACAACTACTTAAAAATTCCCCACTAAGTAACTCTTGATTTTGTGCTGTCCAAAATGCCCACTTAATTTCTGCATTAAATTTACCTACAAATACACCTTCACACGTCAATCGATGAATCAAAAATCAAAGTACAACTCCTATACCTACACACGAACACTTAATTCCAACAATAACGGCAAATATTTACCGCATGATAGTACGTTGATTCGGCCCGTATTATTAACAATTTCACCGTATAGGCTAAATATAAAACAAACGTTTCTTCATGAATGAATGTAGAATGAATCTTTGTTTATTCGATCGATGGTCACTCCAGAATATTCGGAAAAATCCTTCTTTGTAGGAAAAAAGATATCAGAGAATGTAATCTATAATCTTCAATCGACCTACTTAATGAGACGCTCACCTATCTGTAACTAGGCGTTTAAGTAACTCTCTTGTCCAATGAAACGTTCATGTTACTCATGTTTATTTTCAGCTGTCAACTATATGGTCTCGTAACTTCCTCAACTGAAGAATCAGGAATTTGGGAGATCAGTGGATGTCTTCAACCATAAGTATTTCTTATGACTTTATATAAGTGGATCCTAACCTTTTATCTCCACATTTTACTTGTCCAGTCCCATATTTATTTGTCCTTTACACACGTACGTAGCCCAGGACTATACAGGTAAAAGACATACGACCGATGCAGGAAAACAGCAGAACTTTCAAGACCAGGTAATGGTTCTTTTGAACCGGTAAGTTGTAGCTTTCTAAGTAAAATGATGTTAAATTCTTCGAGACTGCATGATGATGCCTTGAATACCTTCATCTAATTTATCCCAGTTTGAAACAGGCGTTAATGCCGACATATAGAAGGAAGATTATAGCCAACCGTAAGTGCCTTTTTCATTACCTCATTGGCTTGCTTTTGCACTTGTTCCTTTAAAGGAATTTATTTTTTAATTCTAGCCTTTCTTTAGGCGAAGGTTCGTTAACAAGAAAGCAGCCAGAAAGTAATCGTCAATTAAAACGCCCTGTTAAAAACCCTTATACAACGTAAGCACAATCTTTTAACATTTGCATTAAATAAAATATTCATTTCGCAAGTCAAAAGAAATTACCACATTTGAATCTTTTTAACACCATTATAAACCCATTTTTTTAACAGATCTTTTGTGGCGGTAGAACACTACAGCTAGCAGTCATCTACAAGCTGAATATCGCACTTTCAAATCGTAAGTATAATTGCCAGTTTGTCATCGCATCGACGTTTTAGTCTCCAGCCAACATTACTAGTCCCAAACTATTGTGATCCCAGTTGCCAACATTTAATCAATGCATTAAAGTGCCTTTCAAACACATATTTTAAACTTTGTTAATACTTGTATAGTATTTGAAAGTACTAATTATTACCCGTCCAAATAAAAATTTCTTTTAACCACATTTCCCTTTTTCAGCTGCAAAGATGCAATCAGATACAACGACAAATGGGAAATGAAGACCTTTCAGACCAGTTAATAACATTCGTACTGTAAGTACATCGGACTATAAATATTTTGTTCCCTTTTTCAGTTAACTTCATTCTCCTGACATCGAGTTTGCCTTTTTTCGTTCATAGACGACACCCCTTTTGACAACAGCAGCTAATACTAGCGCTAAAAATCAATATTTATTTTTCACTTACATCCAGATTTCTTGTGTATGACGTCATAGAATTCTAAACTACGGCCCCTGGCCAAACTTACCCATCTTAGTACTTCTCCTTTTTTCACAGTACTTTGACAATTTTTTTTTATGTCGATGTTAAAGGAAACCATGTATACTTATTCATAATTCTAAAAGCCCACTCGAGATAAAATTAAGTGAAAGCTGAAGAGAACATTAGCATCCGAGATAACAATTTATAACAACTTAAAACGCATTAAAACTGTCAACTTTAAACCAGTGAAATTTAAACGCTCTACACAGATCTCGTTAACCGCGCCAATCTTCCATCCCTCCCTGTTCAGTTCCCTGACTGATCCTACCCCGCCTCTGACATTCCTCCCACCCTAACCCAACAACGACAAAGCATGCAAAGCTTTCTAATTATTAGATAAATAAACTGCGCTCTTCGCAAATCACCAAAAACACGAGCAGTTAATTTAAACAAGGTTTCAGCCAAAAACGCGATTTTTCTTCACTGCCCAAGAGACACCCAGTCAACTTCCTTTAAACTTTTCGGACAAAAAGGTGAGAGTAGCGCAATGACAAAGTGTTGCGAGCAATCGCTCCTCGTGGAAGTACTTTTGACAAATCTGGCCCCAGCTGTTTAAACGATGGATAGCGCTATCCGCCGGATAAATCACTATCCACTGGATAACTCAATTGATTTTGCCAATATTTATCCGCTGGATAGTGATTTTGTCCGGTGCAAAGAGCTATCCATCGTTTGAATAACAGGGGCCTGAGGCTTACTTAAAGTAGAGAGGCTAGCCAGTTATTATCCTTTTTCAAATATAGTCGTTTAGTGTACCATGTGTGACCAAGTTGTAGGATAATTTGAAAACCATCATGAGGATATGGCATCATAAGGACATGTAATATTAAGGGGGCCCTCTCCTCTCTCCCTCAGTTGACCATTCACCCTCCCCACCCCACCTCCGGGTAATCACAGCACCCACAGAACCCTTTTACGTACATGAGGTCATTACCCAATTTTCATTACCTCAAAATATTCTGGTCACGTTCCCATCCATACACCTTATTCCAAAATGGCCGCTGATTTATGCGGATACAAATTGGCCCTTGTTACCTCGTTCAAGATAAAATATTCTTTTGAATTTTAAGCTTAAGAACGAGGCATCAAGGGCTAATTTGTATCCGCATAAATCAGCGGCCATTTTGGAATAAGGTGTATGGTCTTTGTATTTGTATTCCTTGTTGCCTCGTTCAAGATAAAACATTCTTTTGAATTTTAAGCGAGGCATCAAGGGCTTATTTCAATAAAAACAAAAGAATATTTAAATGGCGGCCATTTTGGAATAAGGTGTATTCTCCCTTCACATTTTTCCTTCGTGATGTAAGTTGTGGTGTTTTTTAAAAATGAGACTAAATCTAATAAGAGACTCTTCAACAAAGACAATAAACAAATAAGGATTTGAAGAAATATTTTAAGCGATGGCAAATAGCACTGAAGTCCTAAAAAACTTAACTCATTTTCAATAATTTTTTTAGGGAGCTTAAGCGTGCGCGTTTTTGAGACGCGCACGGCGACCGGAAGTGAGTTGTTTTCCCTTTTAACTTGTTTTCACACAACCACATTTACATTGTAAATATCTTTTCACCATTAGAGATGATTAGTATAAATATCTGGGAGACACCACTGTGCTGGCACGCGAAAAGTTCTCTTCCGGTTGCCGTCCGCGTCTCAAACTCCCCAATAGGGAGCTTAAGCAACGACAACGGCGACGGCAACGAGAACGTCACAAATTTGCATATTTAGTGGGTAAAAACAATAGCTTTGCACGCCCTGAACGTGCGTTTTTCACTTTTGTCCATTTCATTGCCGTCGTCAGCAAAACAACTACGTGAAATAGCCAAGTTTTTGGTTTTATGAAGAACGTCAGCACTTGAGGATAAATTGATTTTCTCTCCTAAAATGGAGTGCCGTTCCGACTGGTGTCATCTTTGAGGAATTACCACACCCTTGTCATATTAAAAACGTTGAAATAGTCACGAAGCGATTAAAATAACGCAAATTTATATTTTGAGATGAAGTTCTCGTTGCCGTTGCCGTTGTCGTTGCTTAAGCTCCCTAATATATCTCCTTACCAACCTCATTCCCAGTGATTTTCACCGCCGAGAACTGGAGACTCTCGGCGGTGAAAAGAACTGGGAAAGAAGTCGAATACCTGCCTTTTTTATTGGAAAGAATACTAATAATTTGCCATGTAAAGTTCTTGCAATTATAAATAATAAAAAAACTACTTAATAAAAAATGTGAAGGGACAAAATACTGACGATAAAAACAGATTAATAGTTTTTGAGACTTGCAAAAATGTTATAGTGATGCCACTTTAATTAAACGACAATAACTTGACGTCAATCGCATCTCAATTGTTCTTTAATGCAGTTTAATTTTCATCTTTTTCTTTCTCGTTAGGTCACTTGTAATGATTCGCAAATGACGACCGTTACGGAACATTAATATGTAATCCAAGTTGTCACCACTTCTTAAAAGGAAAATGCATTTTTATATTCCTTATATATAGAGTATTTCTATTTACTCGCTCTTATCATTCACAGGCCTAAGTTAAACTTCAAAAAGAAAATTTCAAGCTGAAGACAACCAGAGGAGACTCAAGACTCGCAAGGCCATCTACTAAGATTCAGACTGTAAGTACAAAGAAGTCTCATATATATATATATTTTTGACGTCTATATCGCTAAATCCTGTGCGCCTTTCACTTTTTTTCGTTAATTATTTCAGCTGTTCACAAGGGCTGTAGATATGGCAAATAAAACATGTTTCTTACAAATGTAAAAAAATACCACTGAAACTGAGTAAGGTGACAGACCATAACACCAACCCAGTTTGGCCCAATCTCGTCCCCAGATTCCGCTTTTCTTTTAATTTGGTCAGCACCAAAAACACTGATTTCCAATTTATGCGCAGGCGTAGTGAAGGTCCATTTTGTAACCGTTCACAACCACTGTTGCTTCAAATTTCTGAGCGTGCATAGACCAGCCGGAAGTCGGTGATTTGCAGAGTTCCTGCCTTTGGAAGTGGCCAGAGTATTAGTTCGTGTTCTTGGTGCTGACCAAAAGAAAGCGGAATTTGGGAACGAAATTGGGTGTTGTCAACAAATCACGCATGCGCACAACCATTTCTCCTGTTTCATTGGTAGCCATGGAATGACCTCAAACATTCAGATTTTTCTATTCCATTTTTCCTTATTTTTACGTTAACGTTTAAAATAGTCCTTTTTTTTACAATAAAAATTGCATATCTTAATTTTCGTATGTCACAGCAAATAATAATAAACTTATCTTACAATTAAAAACTAACACTAAACATTGGAAACGATTCTAAAGTATATTATAAAATACAATTTATAGCAAATGACACACATAAAAAAAAACTTGAATCATTAGATTTCAAACTCCTTAAGACAGATGGAGCTCAATCCCCCCTTTCCCCAACCCTCTCTGCTCACTTGTCTGACCCTCCCCACCCCCTGCCATGCTTCCCAATTCAAGCCCAAACAAACATCTCACCCAACCTCGTTCCCAGGACCTCTCCCCAGAAGCCAAGGGAGAGGTCTATGTTACCTTTCTTATGATCACGCAAATAATCTATACACTCCTTAGCATGCAACAAACTTAAATAAAAACAGCAAGGTGTTAAGGACAGAATGTTGAGAGCAATTTGCCCTTCAGAAAATATGTTTAGATAAACACCAGTCGATTAGTAATATTAATCGGAGACCATTTTTTTGCAGGCCGTATACACTTAATTTGCATGATCATCTGGAAGTCATCGTGTTTTCATAAGGACATGTACTTAGTAATACTACCTCTCCCCCTCCCCCCCCCCCTCCCTGACTACTCCCTCCTGACACAGCAGGAGGCCATTAAATTTCCATTTCATCGAAATCCTATGATTACTCTTTCCTTTGGTACACTAGGTTCGTTGTCATGCAATTCCTGATACTCTTACAAATCTAAATCGTAAAAAAAAAGAAAGAATACACTTAAAACTTAGCCAATAAACAATGAATATGATGGTAGTGTTTTTGTTTAAATGCATTTTCATTAGTTCAACTTTTTAGCAAAAAGCAGTATGTTTTCGTACGTTAATAAATTCAATAAGTCTGTTAACCTGAAATTTCATTTTATGGAAACGCTTCCCACTCTTTAACCTTTAAAACCAGTTTTTAAAAATAAATGCTTTGATCCGTTTTTTTTGCCACTAAATTACCAATTGTCAAAAAATGTTCTTTTAAGATTAACTCTTTTCTATCGCGAACACATACACATCTTTATTACCTTACTTGAAGCCAGAGTGGCCTAAGGCCGAACAAACCCGACCAGGCAACTTTGCAACGAACAAGTAAAGGTGAGGAGAGAGAAACGGATCATGTATGGTTAGGTATCACGGTAGCTTCTATCGTTTTTAAAAATGTAAATCTAGTTTCTTTTTTGTTTTTAGGACTGATGGCAAGCCAGTCAAATTGGATATTATAACAGCTGCTATATGACCCGAAAGAAAACGATCCTTACCGCTATAAACATAAACCGAAGAAGCAAGTCTTTGACCCAGGAGCCCAGAGGCTTGAGTGAAGGATAGTCCGAATTGGACTACATCAGGTCAGCGATTCGTTAATATTCATCACTGTCATTATTTTCATTATTACGCTATCGTTTCCATGATCGAATGCAATACATTTTCCCATCCTCCCCAACATTCATTTTCATCATTATCAATAATTTCATGCATATTCATCGATTCTTGTCATTTCATGCAAATTCATCGATTCTCGTCATTTCATGCATATTCACCGATTTTCATCCATATTCATTGACCCTCAGAACATTCATTGACTAATATGCATATTAACCGATTTTCATAAATATTTATTGATTCCATTCCATTTCATGCATATTTATCGATTCTCGTCATTTCATGCAAATGCATCGATTTTCATGCATATTTATCGATTTTCATGAATATTCATTGTACCAGGCCATTCATGCATATTAACCAATTTTCATGAATATTCATTGATTCCAGTCTATTTCATACATATTCATCAACTCTCCTCATTTCATCTATATTAACCGATTTTCATAAATATTTATTGATTCCATTTCGTGCATATTAATTAACATTAATTAATTATCATTGTTCCAGTCCATATCATGCATATTCATCGATTTTCATGCATATCGATTCTCCTCAATTCATACATATTTTCGATTTTCATAAATATTCATTAATTCCAGGCCATTATGCATATTAACTAATTTTCATGAATATTCATCTTCATCAATTCTCCTCATTTCATGCAAATGCATCAATTCGCCTCATTTCATGCATATTAATTAACATTAATTAATTATCATTGTTCATCGTTTAATGAATGCGTTCATTGTTTAATTATTCATCGATTCTCGTCTTTTTATGCATATTCATCGATTTTCATGCATATTTATCGATTCTCCTCATTTCATGCATATTAACCGATTTTCATGAATATTCATTGTTCTGATGCATATTCATCGATTCTCGCCATTTCATGCATATTCATTGATTCCCATGCATATTTATCGATTATCCTCAATTCATACATATTTTCGATTTTCATAAATATTCATTAATTCCAGGCCATTATGCATATTAACTAATTTTCATGAATATTCATCTTTTCTCGTCATTTCATGCAAATGCATCGATTTTCATGCATATTAACTAATTTTCATAAATATTCATTAATTCCAGTCCATTTCATGCAAATGCATCAATTCTCCTCATTTCATGCATATTAATTAACATTAATTAATTATCATTGTTCCAGTCCATATCATGCATATTCATCGATTTTCATGCATATTTATCGATTCTCCTCATTTCATGCATATTAACCGATTTTCATGCATATTCATTGTTGATGCATATTCATCGACTCTCGTCATTTCATGCATATTCATTGTTGATGCATATTCATCGACTCTCGTCATTTCATGCACATTCATTGTTTTGATGTGTATTAATCGATTCTCATCATTTCATGCATATTCATAGATTCTCCTTATTCATTTATATTGACCGATTTTCATGAATATTCATTGCTTCTAGTCCATTTCTGGCCATTTCGTGCATATTCATCAATTTTCATCGATTCTCGTCTTTTTATGCATATTCATCGATTCCCGCATATTTTATTATCTTCCATTTTGTACAAATTCATGTCATTTCCTTTTTCCTCGATATTTTTCGTGCTAATGCCTCATAAATCCTTGACATTTCACCTACAAATTCGATTAATCACTTCCGACCCTATTCCATTTTTCCTTAAAGTGCCTTTGGAGTAAAAGCTCTTTTGCTCATTGAACAACCTGTCAATTTTAATCAATATTATATCATCTCAGAGATAGTAAAATGTTATGACGTTAAATACTTTCCATCTGATCACTCAACCACAAACTCAAATTCATCTTTGGAACAAAAGAACAAGTTCCAAAAAAGAAACGCCATTCTTCATTATTTCGAAAGGCATTTTTCAAAAATAGCAAAATGTACTTTTTAACTTCATAGGCAGTTTGAGCCTCAACAAAAAAATCACACAAGCCTGTCTCGCTTCTAAAGTTTTATCATTTCATTCATAATGTCAATCGTAAAATGTACACAAGACTTCCTAACTTCGCACAGTCAGACTTACGGCGAACGGCAAGAATTGAAGACGAAAAAATTAAGTACTTATACAGTGCTGTCTTGGAAAGAGACTTCTCGAAAAAAAAGTGCTTTTATTCTTAAACATGTACACTCACGTCTTAAATGTTTACAAAATGACTTGCTTTCAAACCGTGATTATTAAAAAATAAACCTAAAGAAATGCCTTGTCATTGAACCGTGGTATCTTTCAACTATCAATGATAAGTATTATTCTTAAATTCACAGAAAAACAGCCTAAATAACTCTAAAAGCTAAGGCGACAAGTGAAGTTTTCTTTTTAACAGTCTTTCAATCGTTCAGCTGACACAACAGAGATCTGCCCTTTACAATCCAGAAGTTGGACGGTAGACCAGTTGGTACATAAACAGCAACAACGAAGTTTGTGGAATGACCTGAAAATACAAAGGCACATTTTAAAATTAACCCAGCTAAATCGCTTGAACTTAACACTGCATCTCACTAACAATTTTGTTTTATTTCTGAAACTGTCAAGATATGACCGCCAATAATAGTTTTTTTTAGCAGCACAATTCGGTTACTGCAAACGTTGTATGTCCGGAAATCCATGCTAGAGATGCACTATTGATGTGTCACGACATGTTCATCAAAAATATTACGTATAATTCTGGAGAGAAGTACTGAATACAAGACGAACTCTCAATTTTCCCACTGCAGGAGCTGCTCATCTCCTATTAAGGATTAGTAGAATTCTACTAATGCAAATGCTGTAATCTGATTGGCTGAGCCATTAGTGTGCAGTGGCTGGAGGTCGTCTTGGAAATAACAAGGTTTTTTCCGTTTTGCCACAGTTTTGGTGGAAAATTTGGATGTAAATGGTTAATTAAATTCTGAGAAGTCTAAGCGAAGGACAATAACGGTTTCTTGACTTTCAAAAAAGTTGAAATTATTGAAAAAGCT
Organism: Montipora capitata; assembly: GCA_949126865.1. Lineage (NCBI taxonomy): Eukaryota > Metazoa > Cnidaria > Anthozoa > Scleractinia > Acroporidae > Montipora > Montipora capitata. The sequence goes on along the minus strand of OX421457.1, from coordinate 4,856,921 downwards.
GATGCGCTCACGCACACAACCTAGATTTTAAATGGCAATTCAATCCGAGCGATCTTTTTCAGGCGCAAAGTTTAATAATACGTCAAGAAATAATTAGAAACCGTTATTTGAAGTAAATTTTAGTAAGAATTCCACTAAAACAATTAGATTATTCGCTTTCGATTTCTATGAGGTGATAGTTGATGAGGCCGAATCAACTATCACCTCCATAGAAATCTCGACCTCATAATCTAATTGTTAAATAGACTTCACAGCTTCCAAAACTTTAAAATCATATAATTGAAATACACCAAGAGAGAATTGCAAGCATGTTACTGTGCTTACCAGTGGTGGACAAGGCCACACCAAGGAAAGACGTTTCGTTGCAGTGGGCAAGTGCAAAGCGAGGACTATGGGTTATACATCATTGGAGGCTTCATGCGCAAGATGGAACAAGGCTACAACGCAAAATTTAAAAAGGTAAAGCTTTGAAATCATTTTGACCACATAAAGGCAAGATTAAAATCTAACCGTTTTAATGGATGGTTTTTAATCACGTGATGAGCCGGCCATGTTGGTGCACAAAACAATATCAATTTATGGCTCATATTTTGCATAATAATAGAGTCAAATTCCCAAAAGACTTTTTGTCTATTGTTTTGTGCACGAATATGGCTAGTGTGACGTCAGGTGAAAAACAACCATACCATGCAAATATCTATCTTGTTCTTATAACAATCGAAAAAGTGAAGGCCCGAAGAGTGAAACAGATCATGTATGTTAGCTACTACTAGGTATCATGGTAGTTTCTATCCTTTTTTAAAATGCAAGGAGGGAGGGAGGGAACCTGGCAAAGACAAAATCAGGTCAGTCATTCGTTTATCTTCATCACTGTTATTATTTTCATTATTACGCATTAGATTCATGATCAAATGCCATACATTTTCCATCCTCCAACATTCATTTTAATTATTATCCATTTCATGCATATTTATCCATTCTCCTTGCTGGTTATGAATATCAATCGATTCCTGTCCATTTCATGCACATTCATTTATTCTACTAATTTCAAGCACATTTACCGATTCTCCTCATCTCATCTAGGTTCATGCATATTAAACGATGCCGATTCATTGCTGGCTATGCATTTTCTTGATTCCCGTTTATTTCCTGCATAGTCGCCGCGGCTCGTGCATTTTCATCGATTCCCGTCCATTTCATGCATATTCATTTATTCCACTAATTTCATGAATATTTATCGACTGTCCTCGTTTCATGCCTATTCATCGATTCCATGCATATTTATCGATTACCGTCCATTTTTACCGTATTTATTACTGCTTATGCAATTCACCGATTCCCGTCCATTTTATGCATATTCATTGCGGTTCTTGCATATTCATGTCTTCCTGTCCATTTCATGCCTTTTCATCAGTTCTCATGCATATTCATCGATTTTCCTCGTTTTATGCATAATCATTGCTGCTTATGCATATTCATCGATTCCACTCTTTTCATGCATTTTCATTAATTACTGTCCAGTCAATGGACGGGAATCGATGAATGCGAATGAAAATCGATGAATACGCCCGAAATGACAAGAACAGATGAATATGCATTCAAAGCATTTTCACCGGTTTTGATATATATTCATCAACTGTAGACTTTTCCATGCATATTTAAACAATATTCATCAGTTCTCGCCATTTTCATACACTTACAGTTTCTTATAAACACCTTTTTAAAAAAGCATATCATAGCACCCTTGGCTTGCACTCACGTGATTCGACGGCCATGTGCAAAATGTCGCTCGCGTTTTGCATAATAATAGAGCCAAATTCCCAAAAGACCTTTTCGCTATTGTTCAGTACACCAACATGGCTCCCATGACGTCAGCTGCAAGCCAAGGATATTGAGAATCGGCACACTTTCATTTTAAACCACCGAGGATCAAACGATTAACATGAATATTGATAAAAGGACATGGAGAATATCAATGAATTATTCATATCACTAAAGATTTCATCTAATTTAGGCAGCGACAATTGATGGTTTGCCTCTGACGTCACGGCGGCCATGTTGGTGTGGAGAACAATGTAGTAAAATGTCTCTTGGGAATTTGACTCTATTGTTATGCAAAACTTGTGGGGCCATTTTCTATTGTTTTGTACATCAGCATGGCCGTCTCATCACGTGGATGCAAACCTGATTGATGACGAAGTTCGTCTAAACTTTATCCCGCTCGAGTGACATCACCTCCAGACACTTAAATGGCGTTCTGAAGTCGCTGGAAACAAGTCGAAGAGGAAACGGATATAGTAATTAGTAAGTCCCTGTTTGTGTTGTTCGAACTAGTGTCCTTTCTCATTGCACCCATGCCGCTCGACGTCAAACTTCTTTTAGATCTGCCAGATGTACATGTAAGTACTATGCAAAGATTTGAATTTTGTTTAATAAAATTTCTCACTGTTGTGGTAATTTCTTGTTTTTGTTAGCAAACTTACTTGCTCTTCCATAGGTTCTTCTTATATGGGCTTAGAATACATTGTCGGTCAAATCCGGTCTCAGGTTGAATACGTTTTTACCTCGGTCAAATTGGTGATGCTCATTTTACCTAGGTTCAATACACACTCTACCTACCAAACCCCCATAAAGGAATGAAAACAGCTACACCTTCCCTCAAACTCTGCCTTACGCATCTCAACACATCATCTCATCGATTTCTGTATTCATGCACTTAACCACTCGTCTCAACATTACAGCATAGAAAGGGAACAAAGAACTGTACTATGCACTTACCGGTACTTGAACTCGGACCCTCCAGATCTATATTCTTGTGTCTTTAACACTACATTAAAATGGCAAACATGCTCAACCCAACACACTCCTTTTCATTATTTACTTTTTCATAATAAGTCAATTGATATCCACGTATAATAACCAAGTATAATACTAAAACAGTGGATAGCGTTGAACGTGGGCGACATCACCATGGCAACATCACATCTTATGACAGGCAGATACATTTCTATTTTAATCTTAATACTTTCCTTCGGTGAATTTTTTTCTTTGCCACATTATGGAAATGACATTGCCTGACATTTTGAAGTGGTAAAAAGTCAAGGTCGTTCGGATGGTTTTGCCAATATTCTGTAATTTGCCATTTTTCATAATGTATTTGATTAGCTCTGACAGATTCTAACAAATTTGGGGTATTTGATAAGAACTGTGTGTGGTTAGAACTGAGGCAATTAAAACAAAAATTAGCATTTAATTTTACAGATTTGGTCACGCTGGTGTCACAAAAATCAGAAAAACGCGCGCGAATTCAGGCTTTACGCGCCAAACTAGTGCCCAGCTTGCGCGCGGCCCTAAAATTCTAGGGAGCCTCCTTAAAGTAAGGTGTGTGAAAACCCTTTTGATCGCTAATACTGACCTTCAGATTGGAGTGCGAGAACAAATACGAGTTCGAGTTTTCTGTACTGGGCATGCGCATTACGGTTAAAGAACGAAATTTTTCGAAATGCGCATGCTCAGAACTGAGAACTCCTACTCGTAGTGGTCCTCGCACTCCAATATGAAGGTCGCTATTGAAGGAAGCATTGCCCAGATAATGTTGTGAAGCACTTCCCTGCTAGCAGAAGTCTCCTTTCTTTTTTGCGTTCAATGGGGTAACGAGTTTGGGAAAAGAGACATCTGCCATAGGCCGAAACTCGCTCTGTTCCAACCGCCGTCCACAACCTTGGACGGTCCTCTTCAAACCGCATGCCCCATGATATGTTTGCTGACTGTGACGTGAGCCCGCTGTTTCTCGCGCATTCCTTTACAGTAATTCCGCTGTAGTTAAGTGAGCCCACACGACAAAGTATCACGTGAGGATGTGGTCATTAAGTCACCGTATTCCCTGGACAACACAGTGAGTTTCGACCCATGGCAAAGGTCACTTTTCCCGTACTCGTCAGCCCAGCGAACGCAAAAGAAAAGATACCCTCTGCTGGCAAGGAAGTGAAGAAAGCACCTACAAATTGTGAAGAACTTTATTTTTTAAGGTAATTGCCTACCTTGATGAAGTTTAAGACAGAATTAAATCGGTCCACTTGTTCTCCAGGTACTGTTGTCAAGTCTGAAAATGAAGTACGCACGCTTTAAGATAGACAAACTCATTTATCTTTCTGATTTTCCTTTTAAACCTTTCGTGCCCCTCAGAAAAAACGCCGCGTTCTTCCTTACTAAAATTTTATACCAACTGAGTTCACTAAGTTTAAAATATTGGATTGTTTTTATATAAATGAGCCCGTCTTGACTGGTATTCAGCTTGATGCAGATGAACGTTCATCTTGAACAAGTTCAATGCAAGCAAAATTGTAGACTATATCTTTTATTAGCATATACCAAAACAGTGGATAGCGTTGAACGTGTGCGCTGATTTGCTTCTCAAACTCCGGATACGCATTGTTATTCACCTCCCAGCAATTCGCGCGGAATTTTCGCCCGAAAATGTTGTAATCTTTGCAGAAATAAATGAATTAAATTTTTTGTGCTATATGATCTCACTGTTTTAGTATATACGAAAACAACTACTTTCTGAGTGAACCAATCAGAAAGCTAGAAACGCAATCTCCGAGGTCAAACAGTTAATAACGAGCAACTATTCACCTCAGTGTCGGTGGCTAGTGGTGGATATTTACCTCGCTGCTTCGCGGCTCTGTAAATATCCACCACTAGCCACCTCCACTTCGGTGAATAGTTGCTCGTTATTAAATGTTTGACCTCGGAGATTGCGTTTCTACCTTTCTGATTGGTTCACTCAATCTCGGTTATCAGCGTATACATCATATGACCTAATATGGCAAGTGATTGCGTCAAGAAGTGTTGCCAAGCTGGAAACTGATTGACCTTAATTCCCAAGTGTCCAAGCATTCAGAGTTTAAAGAAATTTTCAGAAAACCATTATTCCATTCGTGCTTGTTGGATATGAGACTGGTTATAACGCCTCCTTGGCTATTTACCATCTCATATCCAACACGCGCTCATGGAAATAATTGTTAATTAATTAACCCTTTGACTTCCAGGAGTGCATGGAATGCAAGGGTTAAATTAAGAGAGCCGGAGTACTGGAGATCCAGGTTTGACCCTAATTAGATGCACGCGGATTTCAATAAGCGTCACGAAGTGTCCCCTTGCTCTTCTAGCCAACTTCAACATCACTTTTGTCTCAGAATACAGACAATTTATGTCACAAAGTGTCCCCCAAATGCTACTCTTTAAGTGAAGATTAGCTGCTGCATTTACCCAAAGCTAAAAATAACGCTAACCTTTACCCTTACCTTATTGTTGAAAATAGGTAGCAAATGCTTAGACTTAAAGGGACACTTTGTGTTGGATGTCAAAATTGGGCGTGCATCTAATTAGGGTCAAACCTGGACATAAGTGAATTAAAACCTAAAAATTCAGTTTCCACTTTTTTCTACATTGGACGATTGACCTTGTCCTCTCATTGATTTCAAAGATCTTGTAACCCACGATCCTTCAATTTTACCTCAAACATAGCTTTGTCTTCCTTCTCCATATCAAGAGCAGCACTAAATTTAGAAAAGATGCTTTCAGCAAGCTCGTACACAATCTCATCGCTTGTTTTACCGCTTCCTCCACTGGCCAGACGCGGTAGAACCTCCAACAATGCAGTGATCAGGCCATTAGTTTTTTGAGTCTGCAAATAAAAAACTCGTATTACTTAATTATTTACTAAGGTAACCAGTCTATCTAATGACAACACCGTGTTCATAAATGTTAACATTGGTGAAAGTAACTGAATCGCAGTTAAAAGTGATAGAGGGTTGTTTGACATCTCTGATAAGCTGGTAGTACTTGCGCATTCCTTTACAGTAATTCCGCTGTAGTTAAGTGAGCCCACACGACAAAGTATCACGTGAGGATGTGGTCATTAAGTCACCGTATTCCCTGGACAACACAGTGAGTTTCGACCCATGGCAAAGGTCACTTTTCCCGTACTCGTCAGCCCAGCGAACGCAAAAGAAAAGATACCCTCTGCTGCTAATTAGATGCACGCGGATTTCAATAAGCGTCACGAAGTGTCCCCTTGCTCTTCTAGCCAACTTCAACATCACTTTTGTCTCAGAATACAGACAATTTATGTCACAAAGTGTCCCCCAAATGCTACTCTTTAAGTGAAGATTAGCTGCTGCATTTACCCAAAGCTAAAAATAACGCTAACCTTTACCCTTACCTTATTGTTGAAAATAGGTAGCAAATGCTTAGACTTAAAGGGACACTTTGTGTTGGATGTCAAAATTGGGCGTGCATCTAATTAGGGTCAAACCTGGACATAAGTGAATTAAAACCTAAAAATTCAGTTTCCACTTTTTTCTACATTGGACGATTGACCTTGTCCTCTCATTGATTTCAAAGATCTTGTAACCCACGATCCTTCAATTTTACCTCAAACATAGCTTTGTCTTCCTTCTCCATATCAAGAGCAGCACTAAATTTAGAAAAGATGCTTTCAGCAAGCTCGTACACAATCTCATCGCTTGTTTTACCGCTTCCTCCACTGGCCAGACGCGGTAGAACCTCCAACAATGCAGTGATCAGGCCATTAGTTTTTTGAGTCTGCAAATAAAAAACTCGTATTACTTAATTATTTACTAAGGTAACCAGTCTATCTAATGACAACACCGTGTTCATAAATGTTAACATTGGTGAAAGTAACTGAATCGCAGTTAAAAGTGATAGAGGGTTGTTTGACATCTCTGATAAGCTGGTAGTACTTGGTATTGCAGCAGTTTACATTGTGCCAATTTAAGTTACGTTTAAATCTTTATTTCAGTTTGGATGGAAAGCCAATTTGGATAGAAAGCCAATCACATTATGCCTTTAGACAGCAGCTGTATCGCCCCAGGGGAAAAGATCATTCCTAAATAGTTAATGAGTCTGTGATGTCACGTAGCCTCAACATCGGACTTATGTCATGGCAATGAGGCTGACGACGTAGCGACTACAACGGCTCTCGTATTGGTTCAAAACACATGTGGCAGAAAACATACAAAACGGAAAACAGGGAGCTTAATCCTACAGAAAATATACATGTAGCTGCATCCTATACCGAAACAATACAGTCAATTTTCAAAAGCTGGCTAAGGCTTTGAGGCATTTCCAGAATATGGGCTTCAGTTGTGCCATCACCTCAACAAACTTCTCCACTTTATTTATTCTCCGAAATCGTCAGAAAATACTGAGTTGTTTTTAGAAAATTTCAACTGAAAATTCACTTTTGATTCACTTTGAAGGACGGGAAAAGTGGTCATAGTTTGATCCATGACCGAGCAATGAAGGGAAATGGGTTTGATACCGTGTCGACGTCACAAATTACTTTGCATCGCTGTTTTCAAAGAGCTATCACATTGCACAGCAGTCTATGAAGTCAACCCAGTAATAAACCCATTCCTCTACTTTGCGCGGTCGTAGATCAAATGAAAACTAGTTTTTCCACTTTTAGGAGCCTCTAAAACAATGACTTTGAAGGAAAGAGTTTAGCAAACCAAAAAATTAGTGTTGGACAAGTGCATCTAATAGGCCTTTTTGCAACAAACGATCACATGGTACAAAATCCGCCTTGCCGGAGGGCAAGCTCATTATGGGACATTAAAACAAAGAGACCTGAACCAGTCAAGCTTGATTTGCCTTTGTTTTAATGTCCCAGTGGGGGAACAATAATGAGCTTGCCCTCCAGCATGGCGGATTTTGTACCATGTGATCGTTTGTTGCAAAAGGCCTATTCTTGGATTTCACATGACGTCACGGCCGCCATGTTGGTGTCCCCAAACAATGAAATGGCTGCCATGTTGGTGTCCCGATCCAATCCTCCGCGAATTGAAAGCTATTATTATGCTAACGTCTTCTTTTGTTTTCGTTGAAAAACATGGCTGTTGATCACGCGAGTGAAACCCAAGAATTGCTGAGCACAAAGGACTTTTTGAGGTGATAGACACTTTACGCCTTAGAGCTTGGTAAATGGAAAATTTGGTACAATTTATGTTCTCACCCGAGCTAGTAAACTTGACACCATCTTCAAGAATCGCGAGCGAGAAGAATTTTCAAGAATGGTTGTCAGGCACTGCTAATCCCAAGCATTAGTAACTCGTCCTTGAGATGTGATCTCTGAAAAACAAACAAATAGCAAAGATGTCAAAACCCCTGGGTTCCAGTTCTTAACCTTGCAAGTAATCTCTCGCTTTGTGCGTGATCTGCTATTTCTGAAAATACCAAATAAAGTTGTAAAACAAGATTGTCCAGCTTTTTTGAGTTCGTTGGCCAAATCAGAAAATACCATAATACTCTTTATTTCTCCCTCCAAATTTTGCATAGGCATTGTTTCCAATTTCTCTTGGGACTTACAATGGTCTCAGGAGAAAATAAAAACAATGCTTATTCAAAATGTGGGTGGACAAGCAAAGAGTATTATGGTATTTTCCGCTTCAGCCAATTCCATACGGCAAGCAGTCTCTCGCTTTTCTTTTCGCCTGTCTCGCAAGGGCGCGATCGTCGCGATGACTTTCAGTTGTTTCACCCACGCACCTTGCGAGGATCGCGTTCCCACTTAACTAGGGAGCTTAAACACGCGCGTTTTTGAGACGCGGACGTCAACCGGAAGAGAACATTTCGAGTGCCAGGACAGTGGTCTCTCCCAGATCTTTATACTAATCATCTCAAATGGAGAAAATATACTTAGCAATGTAAATATGGTTACGTGAAGACAAGTTAAAAGGGAAAACAGCTCACTTCCGGTTGCCGCCCGCGTCTCAAAAAACGCGTGTGCTTAAGCTCCCTACTGTCAAAGAGCAAAACGAGACTGATTACATTCCAGTCATACCATGACCCTCTTAAACGTCTTTTCCACATCAACGATATTCAAGAATCCGTTGTCACCCTTATTGGAACACTTTAGTCACCTTCTCCCCAAATATAATTCCACAAAATTAGCCCTGCTATCGTGTTGTTGACTTGTTTTGACACGACATCATTTTTGCAAAACCTCGTAATAAAATGACGACGGTATCACGTTTTTCCTGCCCAAATGACGCTGGTTTGCGCACACTCACTGTTGTTTTATGAGAAAATCTCGCACTCGTAGTCGTTCTCGTCCTAGAATATAAAGCTCTTTAGTATCATATGAAACACCAATGAAAGAGACGTTATAGGCGTGGCGTTATAGGTTACCATAGCAACCAACGAGCCATCCAAGTACACCCTTTATTTCATTGTCACATGCTTACACTCTTGTGTTTTGTTGCTGGGAAGTGATTACCAGGCAAGGCGAAATCCTCTGAGAAGTTAATAAAATTCTTTGGAGCGGATACAGAGCCACGTTAAATTTTTCCAACTCTGAAGGTAGCTCTGAATCCGCTAGCAGAGAGTTTTACCTTTGCTTGGAATTGGCAGCCACCGAGTTTATTTGTGAGATCTCAGCGCTTGCAGACAAGAAATGGGGTATATTTAGATGGCTCTTTTGTTGCTGTGGTAACCTACTAAGTCACGTTTCTAACGTATCTTAAGCAATATTGCTGTTTTGTGGTACACTAATATTGGCGTTACGTGAAACAGTTGTGTGGTCCCAGTCAATCTACATAGTACAGAAGATGAACTTCTTGAAGGTGCTGAAACTGGTTTGCGCCTCCTTAACAGCGCGTTTCCATGACAGAGCTTTTACGGGACAGAACACCTCTGATAATTTTTGAAAAGAAAGAGCTACTTTTCATGTGTTCTGCGAAGGAATCATGGATACATTACTGCGCAGATAGGAACTCGGTCTTTCCTGGCAAAAATTATTGAATCCGTTCCGTTCCGTTTTTGCTCCGTGGCGTTAACGCACCTTTATGGTCTCCTCAAGAATAGTTGCAACTGCCATTGTACAGAACAAACCTTTTTACCTGAACAAAGATAAGGGTGAGAGGATCCCAAGGAATCTGGCCTTCTGCTAAGAATTGTGCGGAGCGCTCTCTCGATCCGAGTCGTTGAACTCATGCTGTTTAATGAACATCATAGGAACAAAAGATCACTACCAGCATGATGATTCTTCGTGGGGCAAAATTTGCGATTAATTAATAGATTAATTACAATTATTGATGATCATGATAAGGATAATAACAATAATTATAACAGTAACAATGATAATAATAATATTAATGATGATGATGATGATGATGATGATGATGACGACACTAATGTCGAAGTTGATGCAACAATGATAATGACGATCACGATGACGATGATTATGATGACAATAATGATGACGACTATCACAATGATGACGATGATTATGATGACCACAATGAAAACGATGATGATGATGATGATGATGACGTTGATAACGATGATGTTGATGACAACAATGATGATGATAATGATGACCACGATCACAATGATGACGATGATGTTGATGATGATGATAATGATGACATTTATTTAGGTGGAAAAAAAGGAACCAGTCATCCAAGAACTATCCGCATATTTCTAACATAACAGGCTGCAACACAACATTTAATGGCTTTTTTACCAAGCCCAATCCATTGGATTTTTGCGATGTTTGTCTGCATTTCAATCCCATGATGCTAATCCATAATAAAACAAGGAAGGAAGGAAGGAAGGAAGGAAGGAAGGAAGGGAAGGATGAAAGGAAGAAAGAATGGAGGGAAATGAAGGGAAAGATGAAAGGAAGGAAGGGAAGGAGGAAAGAAAGGAAGGGAAGGAAGCAAGAAGAAAGGAGGGAAGGAAGAAAGGAAAGAGGAAGGGAAGGAAGGAAGGGAAGAAAGGAAGGGATGGATGAAAGGAAGGAAGGGAAGGAAGAAGAAACGAAGGAAGGAAGGAAGGACAGAACGAAGGAAGGAAAGAGGAAGGGAAGGAAGGAAGGAAAAAGAAAGGAGGGAAGGAAGGAAGGGAAGAAAGGAAGGGAAGGAGGGAAGGAAGGAAGGGAACGAGGGAAGGAAGGAAGGAAGAAAGGAAGGAAGGACGGAACGAAGGAAGGAAAGAGGAAGGGAAGGAAGGAAGGGAAAAAAGGAAGGAAGGGAAGAAAGGAAGGAAGAAGAAAGGACGGAACGAAGTAAAAGGAAAGAGGAAGGGAAGGAGGGAAGGAAGGAAGGAAGAAAGGAAGGAAGGACGGAACGAAGGAAGGAAAGAGGAAGGGAAGGAAGGAAGGGAAGAAAGGAAGGAAGAAGAAAGGACGGAACGAAGGAAGGAAAGATGAAGGGAAGGAGGGAAGGAAGAAAGGAAGAAAGGAAGCAAGGACGGAACGAAGGAAGGAAAGAGGAAGGGAAGGAAGGAAGGGAAGAAAGGAAGGAAGAAGAAAGGACGGAA
>OX421457.1:4810572-4840572 GCA_949126865.1 Montipora capitata | reverse complement strand
CCGCTCTTGGATTTCTGAATGGGTTCCCCTCCAACTGCAATGACCTGTCAAGTGTTGAATCAAGTCAGGTTAAAAATTAGGAGTAGTCAGAAATTTAAAGGATACGCTTACAACAAAGATGAATACGTGGATGTACAGTTCAAGTATGACTTTTTTCCGTTTAGGAGCAGTGACGCGGCATTGGTCAAACACGCGCGAGTAAATCGATGGTTTGCAACCAAGGTGATCTGGTGACGTAATTTAGAGGACTAAGAGGAAGAATTTTAACGCCGTATCCCACAACCGCGCGCGGCCTTAGGTGTTGCTTCCAAACTCCCTGCAGTATTTCCATCGCCAAAACTCAACAGATCATTACGTGTCTACCACATTTCCTGTTACTGAATGAACATTCAAGTAGACCCAACAAGATCTAACCTCGCCTCTGCCATGTTGAATTCGAAAATAAGGTCGCGCGTGGTTGTGGGATAAGGCGTTAAAATTTTTCTCCCCAGTCCTCCGAATTACGTCACCAGATCACCTGGAAACCACAACAGACGAACCATTGATTTATTCGCGCGTGTTGAAATAATCCCACGATAAATTATCCCTCCAACTACACAGGCTGGAGTAGCCCGGTAGAGTAGCCCGTTAAAGAGAACTTCTTCTGCTACAGAATCTTAAAGGAGAGGCAAGAATGTTTTGCCATTAATTTTTTTTTTCTCAACAAAGACGCTTGTGTCGGACAAAAGTAATTTCAGACCCTCTGAACGTTCACGTTTGCCGAGGTTGTCTGTTTCCAAGTCAGCTGCAATTGAAAGTATAAGGTTACAACATCTCAACATTCAAAGTGCTTTCTTAACTGTTTTAAACTGCACAATTGGTTCGCCCCTTCTTGTCACTCAGAGGGTCACGTACTTATCGAAAATTGCTCTTTAGAAATGTGTAAGGGACTCTTCTTTAGAACACGTCAAAAAGCTTTCAATGTGGTTTGAGATTCCACACTTGTGAAGATCTGCTTTTCCCGCATATTCAGCAAACCGCGCAAACATACCTTTGAATTAGTAGGCACCGTCCTTTATTCGCTGTTTCTATTACTGAGCCTCTTCTAAATACTGGCTAATATCATGTCCTTTACTCACCTTAATTGAGTTACATTGCCCAACTGAGGGGGAACCTGAGCGATGTCGTTGTTCTGCAAATCCAGCGTAGAAAGAGCGGACATCGGCAGCAAATTGTCAACGTCAATCAACTGAATCTAAAGAGAAGTTAAGGCTTTGTCACAAGGCGCTCATTAAAACATTCTTCTTTTCTTAGACCGTGACTCTACGTTTAAGAAATAGAAAACATGTACCGTGTTTCTATGGAGTTATAGAAACACGAGTGAAAGTTTGGGAGAACGAGAAATGCTGTGGGAACACAAGCCGCAGACGAGTGTTTCCACAGCTTTTTCGAGTTCTCCTGAACTTTCACTCGTGTTTCTATAACTCCATAGAAACACGGAGTACATGTTTTCTATTTCTTTTAGAAAACAACGCGACGAGAAAAAGGAAAACAACTTGTTAACTCTAATTATCAAAATGTACATTCTCTTTGCTCGCGCCATCACTACGTCAACAGCTCGTGCTAGTTCTGTGTCTCCATCGAGTTATAGAAACACGATTTTTAGCCAATCAGCGCGCGTATTTTCTTAGGACTGTTTTCTAAAAATAAATACACAGTTAGGAGCTTTTAAACAAAACGACAGAACAGAACAACTGCCACAACAACTGTTAAGAACCCCAGCTGTCCGGAGGCAAACCAGTTTCCAGTTGTTCAAGACGTGGATAACGCTATAAATAAATTATTATCCAGTCGATAGCGCAATTGGTATCGCTATGACTTATCCACTGGACATAGTGATTTATCCGGTGGATAGGGTAAGCGCTTTCCATCGTTTGAACAACAAAATGTTTAACTGGGGCCAGCTGGCTATTCACAAGTAGAGCCGAGAGGTTGAACCAGAGACTACCTGGATCAAGTGGACAGAATGGATTTTGAACTTGGAATCTCGGAATCTCAAGGCAAGGGCGCTAACCGCTGGGCCGCAATACCTCTCTTTCACTCTGCAGCGAGAAATTCAATTGTGCACTATTGATATCATCAAGCAATTGAACCACGTTGTTCCGCAATCAAAATTTTCATAAGCTGTTTATAAATTCAATATGAACAGGAATACAAAATTTAAAAAAAGGAGTGTCTTCAAATTTGATTTCACGACGTTGGCTTAATCTAGTTGCCAGGGTCTCGTCTCTTCCCCTATCCCTGGGACGAGAGAAGAGAACATGAAAAGGAGAAACCCTGGCAAAGAGATTGAGGCCGTCAAAGAAATGTACCAAAACCGTGCATCGCGCAAAATGTGCGAGCAAAAGTAGACCAGCTAAACTCGCCTTTACAGAACATGCCAAGCATTTGATTAAAAAAAGGTAATACTTTTAGCCCAAAATCTTGGACGGACGTTCAGATTTGTCCTGGAATACAAAGTCTACATTTCCAGCGGCGTTTTTGGGTGCAGACGACGGGGGGAGGGGGGGGGGGGGGGAGGAATTATGCGTAAGAAGGTAACGGATAGGCTATCAGATGTAGCGTATATAGCAAACAGAACTTACCTATTAATGATGGGCGATTCGGAATTCGGACAGAATTAAAGGAAATTTTCGTGTTTATCATGGGACAGACCAATGACTTTTCGACTTTAAAATGCTCTAGATCTGAACTGAGAGAATAGACCATTTTACAGTTCTGAGATTTGTTTCCAGACCTGGAGGCTGTAGATGAACTTGTTTCGATACAAACCTCGTTGCTTTTCTTGTGTAAATCATTTTGTTGTAATGCTAACAAGTTTCCATTTATATAAGAAAAGCAGTGAGGTTTGTATCAAAACATGGTCAACTCCAGCCTCGCTTTTATTCAAAGGCCTGGCAACTGAGCACAAAATTGTAAAATGGTCTATTGTAGAACTTTCGCCATTAAACTAGGTTTACATGCAAATAGTAAATATTATGAAATCTGTATATGAAATACCTGATTTCCGCTCGCGATAATAATCTCCAATGATTTCAATGAGTATAAAACCGGAGGCACATTCTTGAACCTAGAAAAAAAAACACGGTTCAATTTCACCCTAATGAGTTTTTCAACTGACTGAAGTAAGAAGTCTGAGTGGAGAGGTAATATTTAAACACACACAGTAAGCTCTAAAACTTTTAAATTTAGCGGTGCTATGCTTTGGAACCAGCTCTCGAATGAAGCTAAACTCGCCGACTCAATCCCTTCATTTAAAGTGCCCCTGTGATAAAAAAAAAATCTTCAGATTTTGAAAGTGCCTTTGCTTAACACCTGACTGCCAAAATTTTGAGCTTTGACTTTTATCCAGAGGCCTTTTAGTTTGAGTGTAAGTTTTATATTTCACGGCCACCCATTACTCACGTTCAAAACTGACAGATTGGACCTCAGAGGGCTGGATCCAGGGAAAAGTGACGTGAAAGGCACACTAGCTTAAACTTTCAGCGTGTGAATGCAGCTTGTTATATATGCAAAACGCGAGTTTAAGGTGGCTAGGTGGCTCAAACAGGTTTCAACACTTGAAAGAAACGTCAGCAATGTTGTGGTACCATATTAAATACCAATTATTGCTGAAAGAGATTCGGTCATTTTTGAGACGTAAAAGGTTACCGTGGCAACAGGAAAGCCCTGCAAACACACCCCATATTTTGGCTTAGCTGCTCATATCTCAAAAACGAACTTGGTGACTCCCTTTTTGTTATCTTTTGAAATGTAGTCAGCATGCCAGAATGAAACTTTCTGCAAAGCTTACAAAAATTCTTTGGAGTTTAGAGCCACCTTAACTAACTGAAAATTTAAGGTAGCTCTGAATCCGCTCCACATATTTTTTGAAACTTGGAAGAGAGTTTCACCTTGGCCTGCTGATCACTTTTGTGCAATAAAAACTTGGGGGCAACTGAAGCCAAAATATAGTGTTTTTGCAAGGCTTTCCTGTTGCCATGGTAACTTGTTACGCCACAAAAATGACTGCATCTTGTTCACTAATATTTGGTGTTTCACACGGTACAATAACATTGCTGGTATGTGATAAATTGTTGTAGTGTCAATCCTTCTAATAACAAGATCTCTTGAAAGTGTTGAAACTGGTTTGAGCCACCTTAAAAGTCTGAAAGCCCAAAACTCCCGACCTGCATATTAATTTTGCCTTTGACGTCATTTTCTCCTCGATCTAGCTCTCTCAAGATCTTAAAGTTAGTAAAGGCGGAGCATTAGATAGGAAAATTAGTTAAAAAACAAAAACAGGTTGGGACTAGCATGTTTCTCTTTTGATTTGAATATTTTAAATTAAGTATTACCGAACTATCTACCTACCTTCCTACCTACCTAGAGACGTATCCTACAACAGGCTAAGATAAAACTCAGATTCAGAGCAACCTTCACAATTGGAAAATTTTAAGGTCGCTCTGAATCTGATGCAGAAAGTTTTTTTTAATTTGCAGAGTTTTATTTTAACTTACTTATCACTTTCCAGGAATAAACATTGGGGGTCACCGAGTTTGTTTTTGAGATATAAGCGTTTAAGGTTACTTCCCACCTTCGCGGGTGCCCTTCGGCAAAAACATTGTACGCGCGCCAGTTTAAATAAAACCCCAACAAACTATATATCATTAGAAAGCTTAATAAATGTACTTGACGAAAAAAATACAATTTTAGCGAAGTTTTCTTTCAGGAAGTGTCAGAAGCCAGTAAGGCGTGAAACGACCGAGGGTTCTTCTATTGAATTTATCGGCTATCGAATTCCAAAGTACGAGCAAAATGGCTGCACAGTCTTATTCACAAGGCATCAATCAACAAAAGTGTGTCGGGATTTTTCGATATTCTGATTGGTTGTCTAGATATCCAAATCTAAAGTTGGAGTAGCTAAAAATGTGCGAGACGTGTTGCGTAAATGGACGCCACGCGAAAAATATGTTAAACATCAAAATTTCCCGACACACTTTTGTTTGTCATTATCTCTGGAATGTTCTGGCGAAATTTCACGACAATCCGCCGAATCTGCATACCCTATAAATTCGGTCAAAGTGGATGTATTCCTCTCAAAATCATATGCGAAATTTTCGCTTGTAAAGGTTCGTAAGCAACTCGCGCCACGCCTGGAGATTATCTCGCCCGATCAAACCGCAAACCAATGGAACGACAGGACCTCCTACCGTCTGTGACATTAGATGAAGATTTCCCGGGAAAAGCATCGCATTGCAACACGTTTTTTATATCGCTCAGTCGAGTGGAATTCAGGACGTCGACACAATTACAATGGGCAAAGACACTAAAGGCAAAGGCAAAACCCGTGCCAAAAAGTCAAAGGCGGAAAACGTGCCGCTGAAAAACAAGAGGCGACTAGTAACGAATCGACGGACAGCTCAAGTGCTCCAGTGTTTAGGGCCGTTGGTATCGCATTTTTCTTTTTCTTCATCGCTTCCACCAGATTCCGACGAAGAATCTTGTCCACAAACTGCACTGGCATTGACTTTGATTTTTAAGGTACTTGCTCCAAGGATTTTCGCCGGCTCCGGGTCTTCAGGAGATGCCGAGATTGTCGAAGGTGTTTGGCCAAACCAAGAGTCTTTGTCGCTTTCGGCGAGGTTCGGCGAGGTTCTTTTTCTTTCTTTGGCAAAGTGGAGATATTTCTTTCTTCTTTGGGCCGGTTTTTTTTCTTTTCTTTACCCAAGGACTTTTTTCTGCTTTTGATTTTTCCATACGAGTTATTAGAGCTTCCAGTTGGGAATTTTGTCAAGTACGTGATGTAAATAAAAATATGCAAATAACATGAATACGAGCGTGAGCTTTTGCCGCGAAAATTTCCCCAAGAGGTCTCGCCCGTTGACAAGATTATGACACCTTCGTAGTTTATTAACTGTGTTTGAAAATACGTTTTTTCTAAATAACTCGGCCGCTTTTTGAGATTTTTAACATTTTCCTTTTGTAAACGCTAGATAAAATGACTGACCTAACTTTTGTCAAATAAAAAAAAAAAACGATTTTTCGGCCTCTGAAGGTGGGAAGTAACCTTAACGACAAAATAAAGGGCGTTTTCACATGGCTCTTCTGTTGCCATGGTAAGCTATTACATCACATCGATGAGTGCATTTTGTTAAGCAATTATTGATGTTTCTTTGGGTACCATAGGATTGCCGTTCCATGGTATTACAGAGTAAATTCTTATAATAAGACATTCCATACAAATTGTTGAAACTGGTTTGAGGCATCATAATAAACTCCCTATAATCGTTCTGCACGCGCGAAACGCAGTGCATTTTTTGTCGTACTCTTCACACCAACAACGTGAAATAACCAAATGAAAGTTTTGACAACAAAGAGGGCAAACAACAAAACTCCTTCACTCTCTAGAGCTCTTTACCTAAAACCGTTCGTACAAACACAGCCCGCGCACAGTGTGAAACGAGGAGATCATATAATCGCGAAATAAGTGCGCGAGCGTAAACTCAAGTTACATTTTGGAATGAACTTTTCTTAGAAGTTGTTGTTGCTCTTACTCCCTACTACTGCAATGGAAGGGAGTTTACGTAACGGCAACTTCGAGGAAAAACGTTTCTCCGTTTTGTTCCCGCTGTGTAAAATGGGCGAAACATTCTATAACTGGATTTGTAAGAACGACCTTGAACTAAACACAGCGCATGCTGAAAGATTCGCTTTTTTGTGGAGACGTCGTCTCGAGGAAGACGCCGACGGCTGCCAGAACATTTAAAAATGTTACTTCGCGATGTTGTAATCATTTCGCAATTACTCCAAGTCGTTTGGAATGAACAGAGTAGGAGTAAACGTGGCATGAACGAGGAAGAAAATTAAAAGATGTATCGTCGGGTTCTCACATCCTCAAAATTGATCAATTCACGTAGTTTCCAGGACAAGAGGGAGTTTAAGAAACCGCGACGGCTACGGGACGGAAAAGTCCAAGTGTCCTCCCTGGAGGGAGGGGAGTCTCAAATCTCACTGAGCAATCTGGGACTCTCCTCCCTCCAGGGAAACTTTTATACTCATCACCAGGCGTCCCGAGTTCAGTGCCATTTTGAATTGGACACTTTGCAAGGACAACGGTTTCTGGCCGCCATTTTAGCAGGTTAACTTACAAGTTCTACGGAGCCTGGTGGCTTCGCGTTGCTACCTGGAGATGCTTCAGTTGCTTCATGGTTTAGAGAAATTCATGTTCCACGAGCCTGGCGTGTTTATTTAGCGACTGGATTCGATTTTCGCGAAAAAAATCGTGCTTGTTTTGGGTCGATCGGAGTCCCTACGCTGGCTTCAGTCTCCTACCTTGTCACTATACTATGAAGGAAGGTGAACGGGGTCCATTTTCCCCGAAACTTCGTGTACGTATTAAAGACAACAAAAGCTCACCACATGGTAAGTTTCATCGATTTTTATTTCCATTTTCTAGCAAATTTCCAGACCTAAACTTCGCCTCATATGTTCTCTATATTTATCAATGTGGCACACACAGTGAGCCTGGGTTACCTGTGGTTTTGACGAGCACAGGAGAGAAATGTTCAAAAATGCGTGCCGCACGTGCAGCACGAGCAATTTGGTTCTTTTAACCAATAATATTACTGCTTCTTGGCGTTGTCGTTGCCGTTGCCGTCGTCGTGAACGAGACTGAATAATCGCGAAAGACTTGTGATAAAGCCAAATTGTATTTTGAGGTGACGTTTTTAGTCGATCGTCTCAGTCGTAGACAGCAAAGAACCGTGTCAAAGTGCAAAACGCACGTGCAGGGCGTTCAAGGCTTTTGTTTTCGTTCGTTAAACCCATTATTTTGTGGCGTGCTCACAGCCGTTGTCATCTTCCTTGGGTAAACTCTCTTGCCGTGTTTTCACGAGCAGTTTTTCAGGTCCCTTAGCGAGTGACAACAGAAAATTCCGTGAAAACGGTTCCTTTCCTAACTCGCTTAAAGTTAAGCAAGTCGGCAAATTTCATTTGAATTCTCATTAAATTTTAGCCAATAAGCGAGTTGGCAATTACTTTCGGCCAATGAGGAGTCGCTTGCAGTTATTCAAATCGGAAAAACAACAGGCGTGCTATTTTTATTGTTAGGGAGCTTACGAAACGAAACAATAGGTTTAGTGAGCAAAAACAATGGCTCTGCACGCTCTGCACGTGCGTTTTACATTTTGGTACATTTCTTTGCCGTCATCTCCTAAATGACGACGTGAAATGACAAAATTCAAGGTTCTGTGGAAGACGTTAGCACATGACGATGAATTTTCAGTTCTCTCTCTACGCTTCCAACTCACTCATACCAGTTTAATTCCTCAACGGTTACTACACATTTTTAACGCGAAACGACATGAAATAGTTTCGTAGTGATATGAATAACGCGAACTCGTATTTTTAAATGACGTCCTCGAAGCCGTCGTCGTCTTCGTTTCGTAAGCTCCCTATTGTATTGCCACGAGCTCTCTACTCGTTTAATCTTACCCGTGAAAACACGTATCATTGTTAAGTCCCTTCACGAAGTCTGCAAACAAACCACTTTCTGGAATGTTAAGCGAGACAACGGCTGTTGTGAAAACACGGTCTCTGTTATGGCAACTAAACAGATGCATGCCGCGGGAAAAACATTGGTCACTGGACGAGACGTAAGTAACGCAGGTATTCATTTTATCAGTTGATCAGTCAGTCAGTCAAAAAGTCTGGCAGTTAACAACGAAAAACTACACATGGCACGGAAACAAAAGAAGAATATCTGACCGGTTGTTGGAGATGTTAACTTCCCTCAAAACGTTAAGACTGGAAAAAGTATCAGGCAAGGCACTCAGCTGATTGACACTGCAAAAAGAAGACAAACCAAGCTGCTCTATCTACTCATTGCACAAATGGCCCCGATACGTACGTATCTACAATAGAAACGGTTAAAGATCATAAGCCTTACATTACACAGACTGATAACAGTTTCCTAATTTCCCGTTCGATGATGAAAAACGAACACCCTGGGAGGGAAGCCTGTGACTTGTATCCAAATCTCAGAATGCCCTTGGACGATGGGAGCCTGGGTAAGGGTCTGTTTTAGTTCTCAGGCGCCCATCCTCGAAAGCAATATTCATGTCTGCCTCCTCTTCAAAGCGAGTCTAAGTGCGAAGTTTTTGTGATGGTAATTAGTTCTACTTCACATATGAATGAAAACGTATTTTCATAAGAAAAAGTTCGCACTTAGACTCGCTTTGAAGAGGAGGCAGACATGAACTCGGAAATGGCCAATTCTGAGGTATGGAAAGAAGTCACTTCCCTCTGGAAACTGCCGCCATCTTTGTTTGCCTGACGAGCGAGCGCGATCTGGAGGAAAGCGACAGATCACACCCAGTGGGTAGGGAGTTAAAAAATATTTTTTCTGCCTGTCTCTCTCATTCCCTAACTGGAAATGAAACTCACCCAAGTTGCTGGAAACCTGATAGGACACGAACACATTTTTAATTCCCGTTAACGTATGTCGTATCAGAAGAAATGTTAAAAGCGATGTTGAATTTTGGAAACCCTCCCTTTTGTAGCGGAGTTATAGAAGTTTCATTCTCTAAAATTCTCCCCACGTCCCGAAAACCCATGGACTGGTCAGCGAAAAAATTGGAACCGGGACTTATTGATCCTAAAATGGATTCTGTTTTTCCAAGAAAACTCACGAATGGACTATGAATCAAATAAATCAATGTCCAAAACAGATTCTTTTGCTGATATCAGTGTCTGTATTAAGTGTATAGAGCGAGTTTCAATCGAATGTCGTAAAACCAAAACCAAAGTAATTACTTTGGCCAATCAAAAGGACAAAGACAATCCAGTAAACCAATCAAAACTCGGAGTATTTACACGTAGCCGACACAAAGCGCGGGAAAAATTTGCACGCGCGAGCCAAGATTGGTTTTGGTTTAAATTCTGAGTGGTTGAAAAAGTGGCGCGAGAACTTTGAACCAATCACTGAGTGAAGTAATCATAAACCAAAGCAATTCGCTAATTACTTCTCAGTCGAAGCATGCAGTAGGAGTGGAGCGACTGAATCAAGTATTTGTACTGCCGTGGCTATTTCACGAACAGCACAGTTAATAAAAGAAGCCATTTTCAAACTTTATAATTTCCTTTACGTTGCACAAGTAACGTCTTTCCTTTACGATGAAGAAATTTGAAACAAGCAGTTAAGCAATGACACCAGTACTGAATAGTTACCTTAAATCCAAAGAAGAAAGCTTCGAAAAGCAGCCAAATTCTGAAGGAAGACTTCCAATTTTGTTCATTGACACGTTAAGGTCTGTTAGACTTTTCGCCAAGGTGCAGAGCCTGCAAGGAAAGGAAAATTCAGTTTGCAATAATACACCCCATGCCATCTATTATAGCAGTTTACCGTTTTCAAATAAGTGGCGCACGACCGAAACCAAACAAAGGCTATGACCAATTACAATAGACATAGAAAATCAAATAAGCCAATCACGACGCAAGACAAATACATCATATGCAGCCGGCGGTAAGCGCGGGAAGACGAGAACGAGCCAATCAAAATTGGTTCGGCTATTGCCTCTGATTGGATAAAAATGTGGCGCAAGATTTTTCAGCGAATCACGATGCATTTCAATACGAAACAAGGCAACCACAAAAATTGCGTTCGAGACCACGATTTTCACGCGACCTTGGAAGAAAAACACGAAAACAAAACGCAAACAAACATAAACTTAGACTAGCTTATCGAACATGCGAGTACAAACAAAGCGCAACAGGTTGGCACATTGATGAGTTCTGCACACATAAGGATTTTCGTTGGCGGGAAAAGCAAGAGGCTTTGTTTCTATCCTTTCCAACATTAGTGATGGACCATTCGAATGCTTTTTTCAAGGTCATGTGCAAGTCGCTCCACTAGCCTAAGGGCTACATTTTGGTACTAAAACTACACTTTGCGGCTAAAATTCCAAACTTGCCGGCGACAACCCACCAGCTAGTTGGAAGCGACCGGAATAAATCCGCCAACGACAGACGTCTTTCTAACAGGCCGGAGGGGGGAAGGGGGGAGAGGAAAGTAAGGGGGGAGGAGGAAGTGGGGTGGGGGGAGAAGGATGGGGGGGAAGGGCCGGGGCCTGTACATCTCTTACCTGGCTGGTATTTCAGTGAGGGCATTCTTGCTGATGTTCAGGGTGCTGATATCTCCTGCTACAGCAGCATCCCACACCTCATCAGGTATACAAGTAACCTTTTTGTTGCTGCGACGAAAAATCAGAAGTCGAATTTTGTTGGTCAAGCCAAAAGCCACAAACGACCCGGTGGATTGATAGCAAAAACGAAAAGAATGGCAAAAAGCAAGAAAAAATAATGGAGTATGTACCATCAGAGGTACTCAGTGCTTCGAGCTTGGCAGGTCGTGGATTCACATCCCATGTAGGACAATTCGAGAATGGGACTGCAAACGCGTTGGAGAAGCGCGGAACCAAGTTATCGCGAACAACCTCAATCCCTTTAATGTACTAATTCGACTATGTGACCGCGTGATGCAGTTTCAGTTACAGCCTAAAGTACTCAGAGCTGAGTGCGAACTCAAGTTGAACAACGAGTCGTGCCACACGTTGTCAAGCAACAAACCGCACAATTGTGTCACAAGAATAGATTGCTAAATTTATGACTGAGTTGGCTCACAAAGCCCGGCTTTGATTTAGTATTTTTTCATGTTAGAGCGGTTTTCAATTGAGTGTCGAAAGTAATTAGCGAATTGCTTTGGTTTTGCATTACTTCACTCAATGATTGGTTCAAAGTTCTCGCGCCACTTTTTCAACCAATCAGAAGTGAAATCAAAACCAATCTTGGCTCGCGCGTGCACATTTTCCCGCGCTTTGCGTCGGCTACGCGTAATTACTTCGAGTTTTGATTGGTTTACTGGATTGTCTCCGTCATTTTTGATTGGCCAAAGTAATTACTTTGGTTTCGGTTTTACGACACTCGATTGAAACTCGCTCTATCTGCCATCTGCTGTCCAAACTAAGCCCTGGCCAAACGAAACGCAAGTCATCGCAAGTCGACGCAAGTTCTCACTTGCGACGACTTGCGTTCACTTGCGATAGGGTGGCCAAACGCGACGCAAGTTGAGCGCAAGTCCTTTGCAAAAGTAGCAGAATTTTTGTTTTTTTTTTTCTTTTTCCTAGGCTCAGACTCGGAACAGCTGCTTCTTTCACTGTAGCTGCTGCTTATACTTCCACCGCTACTGGGTCTCCTGTTATGGTTTTCCTTTTTCTTATGTTTTTTTAACTCCCTATCCTTGTTTTCTTTTAGCTCTTCGGGGCTTAAGTTTTCCGAATTTTGCTCCGTGACAGAAGCCATCTTGTCAAAAGGGAAAGCGCGAAAGGCGCGAAATAGTTTGAGATTCCTGCTCAAACAGCGGCATCAGATTGGCTAAAAGGTTTCCAAAAAAGTTCGAATGACTTGCGAAAACTTGCATCCACTTGCGTTGAGTGGCCAAACGAGACGCAAGTTGGGCGGACTTGCGTCCAAAATTTGAACATGTTCAAATCAAACGCAAGTCGTCGCAAGTCTTCGCAAGTGAATGCAGGTGGGTGGCCAAACGGTATGCAAGTCAGCGCAAGTAACAAAACTTGCGTCCACTTGCGATGAATTGCGTTTCGTTTGGCCAGGGACTTTATTGCAGTATTTTTTTAATGACAAGTTCTATCAATCTCTCCTGTTCTTAATCAAATGCCTTTCTTCCCAGTGCCATAATTATACCTGTAATTGAGTGTTTTAGTGCTGGAAATCGTGTGTACATCAAGTCCTCTTGAAGCAGTTGGCAATGGTGAACCAGTTGACAATGACGAACCAGTTGACAATGACGTCACAGGGGCATCCGTGCTATCACACTTCTCTTCTTCTGAAAGAGAAAAGTCACACTGTTGCTTATGTGTTTCAACGAAATTCATTTAGCTGGCGTTTTCTTCCTGAGTTTTTGTGCAGAATGAATATCAAAATGATCAACATCCAAATCACATTTTAAAAAATATAGACTCTCCGGCAATAAAAGAAAAAGCCCACGCATTTTACAAAAATACTCACCTAACTGCAGTGAACTTAAACACATATGTTAAAGATACATGTACAAAAAATGTAACTAATAATACTTAAGGAGTAATGCGCCCGTGGGAAAAATGGAAATCTAGTTGCTTGGTGACAGGCAAAAGGACAGTCCTAGGCAGGATTCGAACCTACGACCTCCATAACAAAGGTCGGATGCTCTACCTATTGAGCTATTACATGGGTGGATCCAGGATTTTTCGTAGGAGGGGGTGCATACTAAGGAATACACATTAATTTGCCCCCTGAGCATCCCATAATGTCTTTCAAAACAATAGAAATCAAAATGGCCGCCGTATCGGTAAAAAGGTCTATTGCGTAGCTGACTGGTGAAGGTTTTTTGGGTTGCACTCCCCTGCACCCTCCCCCTAGGTCCGCCCCGGAATGACTTTGTAGAGCCCGCAGACCAGCAGGAGACATTGTCCATTCAGGACCTAGATAAACGACCTAGCTCTCCAGTGAGTTCTAGTAGCTCAATGGGTAGAGCATTCGTCGATTGTTACAGAGGTGGTAGCTTTGAATACTGCCCAGAGGTTCGTTTCTCGAAAGTCCCGAAAGTCCCGTTCCGGGCCCGAAAAGCCATTTGTGAACCCGCCAACCGCTTGTTCAGGAAAGCCGATCTTTAAATGATCTTCGTACTTGAGATACATAGGGAATTATGACACCCGAAAATGGCCCGTAAAGTTTCGGGACTTTCAAGAAACGGGCCCCGGGACTGTGATTTTTCGGTTGTCATTTCGCCCGTTGCCAAGCAACTACAATGGAGGTTAAGATTCTTGGGACATTTTGCGCCATGAAGATAAATCCATGGTACTTCCGCCAACAATGTTGAATTTTGTGCACCATACGTCCCAAACGTCTTGTAAGACTGTTTCCTTTTAACAACATAAGGGAGTTTAAGAAATGACAACGACAACGGCGACGGCAACTAGAACGCCACAAATTTGCAAATTTCGTGGGCAAAAACCATAGTTTTGCACGCCCTGCACGTGTAGTTTTCACTTTTGTCCATTTCTTTGCCGTCGTCAGCAAAACTGTAACTTGAAATAGGCAAATTTGAGGTTTTATGAAGAACGTCAGCACTTGAAGATGAATTTTCATTTTCTCCCCTAAACTAAGCGCCGTTCCGACCAGTGTCGTTTTTGAGGAACTACCACACCCTTGTCACAATAAAAAGAATGAAATAGTCACGAAGTGATTACAATAACGTGAATTTATATTTTGAGATGACGTTCTAGTTGCCGTCGCCGTTGTCATTTGCTTAATTAAGCTCCCTATATTGCATGTAGGAAGAGGAAGGGGGAGGGACAGTGAACACCCCACCCCCCCCCCCCCCAATTATGGTGAAATACCGATTTCTCACTCGATTTACAAAAAAGTTTTTTTTTTTTTTGGTATTTCCTTGACTGTCCCAAGGAATTCTTTCCCCCACTGTAGTTTCCCACGTACAAAAGCGTTTGTTCCGCAACTTTCCGAATCCAAAATGGCTTTCGGAAATTTAATCCGCTTGCAGAAGTAAAAATCTGCTCTTTTAACATGATACCAAGAGAACGAAAAGCAATACTTTTGCCAAGTTTTGAAAATGTCATTTTTTTAAAGATACGAAAGCAGTAGGAGGTTTTCACGTGACGTCATCGCCGCCATGTTGGCGGACGAAAACAAAAGATCTGTCATTAGCTTCTCTTGTTCGTCCACCAGAAGCCGTACATTTCTCTGTTGTTATTAGTGTCCCTAGAGGTTGGTTGAAACCGTCCTATAATGTCATCCACAATAAGCCTAAAAGTTTCGAGGATTTAGCTTAACACACGAAAGAATTCACTTTGTTACATTGCCACTTACGAGGTATTCTACTCCTGAGATGTTTCAGAACTGCCTGCGTCCCTCTCTTCAATGATAATAATGGAAAAAAAAGAAAGAAAAACAACAATATTTGTTCAAAACTCAATGCAAGATCAAATATATCGCACGTAGATTATAGAACAATTTTAATGGCAAGCCGCGAAAAATTGCTCAGCATTCCATCCGGAAGGTACATCACTTTTTCTTTCCGAAACCAAAATTGAAATAACTACTTCGACTCGCCAAACTAACGGTCGAATTTCGATATACTATCAAATTGTACTCTTCCACAAAAAGTATCACCACAGGGTTCTGTGAAGTGAACTCGAACCAATCCTTCTTTAATACCCAAGAGCCCTAAAGGCGCCCACACACGAGGAAACAATGTTTCCCAAAATGTTTCCACGGCGCGCAAACGAGGAAACATTTGCTGAGGAAGCGAAATGTTTCTGGAAAAAATTCAGAAACATTTTAGATTCCGCAACATTGTTTCCTCGTTTGCGGACGCCATAACATGATTGTTTAATTATTTTAAGCTGAATTCTGAAATATCAAAATTGGTCCACCTGTTCAAAAATAGCTAGCCTGCGTAGCTAGCGATGTATTTTACCGCGGGATTTTTTCAACACGCGCGAATAAACCGTTGCGTTGTGTTTTGGCCGCGAGTGCGGGTGGGGATCTCAAAACTACTCGTCACCATGCCACTCGCAGCCAAAACACAACAGAGCAACCACTTAAACACTTGCTCGCGCGTGTTTGAATAATACCGCGATAAAATATTCCGCCGGATACGCAGGCTAAGTTATAGCCAATCAGTGCACCTTGACATCGACTATGACAACCATACCATAACAACATCTCTCCGTATACTCTTCAAGGGGTTCCCATCTAAAACCAATGATTTGAGATTTTCCATGGTTCCCATTGCATATGGGAGACTAAAACAGAACAAAAGGCAAAGAAATGCTTTTCTTTCTAAGCTTTCAGCAAATCGAGTTACCGGGAAAAAGTCTTGGGTTGCGAGTTCTTTGTACAGTAATTCACTTTCGTCCAAGGCCCGGTTGTTCCGAGGCCGATTAACGCTAATCCCAGATTAAAAATTAACCAAGGAGTTTATGTGTCTATACTCCCAAATGCTGTACAACGCTGATATTCGGCAGAACTTTACATTAGAAGAGGTAAATCTTGAAAAACAAAAATAAGCGAAAGAAACTTTCACCAAAAAGTTGAAAACATGAAAGAAAAAGTTACGCTAATCCTGGATTATGTTAATCGGCTTTCGAACAACCGGGCCCAGGATTGCAAGTACAGTAAACACCCGCATATAAGAACGCACAATTTAAGAACCTGTTAGGCTAAAAATTTCATTTTAGAGTCGCCCTTGCGTAAGACAAAAGCTAGACCTAAAAAATTAAACAGGTTCTTATTTTAGAAAATGACCTTGAAATTTCAGGCGACTGGAAGAACGACTTTGATTTGTCTTGTGGATTTTGAGAATTCTGGCCTCTATAGACCTCTTTCATATTGGCGGCCAAATAAACTATTCTTTTGCTTTAATGCTAATAAGCCTTTCTAGCCTCGCTGCGACGAGCAAATTTCAAAATAACTTTTGTTTCATAATGAGTGCATGCGCAGTAGGTCTAATTAACGTAAAGACAAAATACTACGTAAATGTTGTCGCTATTTATGAAAGTGGTCTATTGCTTGATTGTAAATAGAGCGGTTTTCAAATGAGTGTCGTAAAACCAAAACCAAAGTAATTACTTTGGCCAATCAGAAAGGACGGAGACAATCCGTTAAACCAATCAAAACTCGAAGTAATTACACGTAGCCGACACAAAGCGCGGCAAAATGTGCACGCGCGAGCCACGATTGGTTTTGGCTTCACTTCTGATTGGTTAAAAAAATGGCGCGAGAACTTTGAACCAATCACTGAGTGAAGTAATCATAAACTAAAGCAATTCGCTAATTACTTTCGACACTCATTTGAAAACCGCTCTAGGCGTTCAGGATTCGCAGGCCTATACATTTTACATGTTACAGTTTTGTATCAAGATTTCATGTCTATAGAACATTGAGGACATAATGTAAAGAATAAAATAAGCAATAATCTTGCTTTAAGGTTGTTACTGTAAGTATCTAGAAAAAAATACATGTCCCTTTCAGTTACTTGTCATAGAGTATACATCTTTTGTGGAAATAAGACCAATTTTATTTAAGAACCTAGACAGCCTAAAACTACTGTATATACAATTTTTATAAGAACCTATTTAGCCTAACTTGGAAAAATCTAGTTTCTTATATACGGGTGTTTAGGGTAATGAGACATACACTGGATGTCGCACATTGTACAAAATCGAAGGGTCAGCCACTTGGTTACACGATTCAACAGAATTAACTGTTGGCGTTTGCATTGATTTTAAGTTTAATATCAAGGGTTTAAGTAACTGCTTACTTTGGGATTTGACTTGAGAAGACAGTGTCACTTATTGCATGTGTTTCCAGACACAAACAATGTTAAAATTGAGGAGAAGGACGAGAGAATATTTCGCCGCGCTCATAAAGAAGGTGTGCATCTCCAGTCAATTCCATGACATTCAAGTAAATCTTGGCAAAGTTACATTAAGGGTCATTTACACTGTAGGTATGGGAGAGCTCTATATAAAAACTTCCTTGTACTCCTGAATTTAAAGTTACATAATTTTATAGTTGCAAAGAATTCCATGGGGGGTTCTGAGACATTTTGTGGGATTCAGTGGAATTTTGAAGTCATTAATTTTGATAAAAATCCCATGGCTTATAAAGGCGCTGTCACACTGTGCAATATTTCGTGCAACTTGTCTCGCAACGCCATTTGTACAAACGTTCTTAGCGCCGATTTACACGGTACGATTTTTGTCGTACGAGACAAGCTTGCGACAGGCCCACGACATGACTTACGATTGACGTGTACGTCAGAAAAAATGTCGTAGCATTTTAAAACATGTTTTAAAACGCTGCGACAATTGCAAATAATGTCGTAGGCCTGTCGTGAGCTTGTCGCATGCGACAAAAATCGTACCGTGTAAATCCGCCCTTACATTACACGGGTGTTACACTGAGCAACGTTTCATGCAACTTGCCTCGTTTCGATGATCACATGAGGTTAAAGGAACGTTTTCATTGGCTGGTGCTGCAAACCGTTGCCACACAAGTTGCAGGACAGATGTTACACAGCACAATGCTTCAAAAATTCATTGCAACCGTAGCGGAAAGTAGAATTCAATTCTACTTTCCGAAACGGTTTCTGCAACTGGTCTCGAAAGGTTTTTGGCCGTTGCAAGGTATGTTACATTGGGCAATGATTCGTGCAACTTGTCTCGCAATGGCCTTGCGAGACAAGTTGCACGAAAAATTGTACAACAGCGCCTTAAGTACGTAGGAAAATAACTCACCCTGAAATATCATTGTTTGCCAAGTCAAGCCGTTCTAGATTCTTTAGAACAGTTATCTCATCTGGAATGCTAGAAAGTGATAAATGTTGATTAAAAGCAGAAACCCATAAGGGTTGAAACGTGTAACGCGCGTTCACAGCTTCCGAATATCCAGTGCGAACTGATTGGTTGAATGTTTCAGTGCTAAGTACCATATTTGGAAACCCCTCGCTCTTGTTGTTCCAAATATGGTACTTAACAAATTGAATATTCAGAAGCTTGTTTCCCAGCAAACAAGGGGCCGTTACACGTTTCAACCCTTATGGGTTTCTGTTAAAAGATAATAATAACATTAGTACGAACTTGGTAAAGAACTACAGATTGCAACTTATGGAAGCGCTTTCCTTTCTTGCAGAAATTTAAACCTCCGTTAAATTAATTTAAAATGCAGTTATTTAAGCTATCTTAATTAATGAACACTTTGAAAGCAGTTGTACTAATGGACACTAAAAAGGGCGCACTGTCGGCTTCCGTTGATACCAGTTTCGTAACTGAAGGAGCTACCGACGTTAAATTACTTTACTTAAAAATGCCTTTGAATGGACCATTTCGACGATACGGCAGCCATTTTGATTTGTATTGTTTCAAAAGATATTATGGGGTGCCCCCTAAGCATCCCATCATATCTTTTTAAACAACAGAAATCAAAATGGCCGCCATATCGTCATTAAGCAAACATTAATTCTAACTACAGACGCGGTTTCTGCTTCCCAGACGTATCCGCTAACTGTTGAAAGTTAAGATTCATATTCAACCACGATGACAATCTGACACAGTTTGACAGTCTGGTTCGGAGGATTTTGAATCCACATGTAGTTTATAAAACTACAAGTTACAATTCAAAGACCCAACCTTTCAACACTCCAGTCTAGTGTCTCTATTAGGGGTGACCCAAAGTTATTGCAAGAGCTCTTTTTATGAGGGTGCAAGGATGGCGCAGTGGTTAGAGCAATCGCCACCCACCCATGTGGCCGGGGTTCAATTCCCAGACTCCGCGTCATCCGATTACGTTGGTTGAGTTTGTTCAGGGGCACCCAACGTCAATTTTCGGAAAATATCTGTTCGGAAGACGATTTGAGGTCTAGAATTTTCGGAACATTTGTTGTAAAATTTCTTGCTTGCCTGCCTGTCCTAGGATTTTCGAACATCTGAAAAATGATGTAATTGCCCATTTTTAACAGACATTTACCCTAAAAAAGGTCACCTGGAATTTTCGGGAGCCTTTTTTCTAGCTGAGATTTTCGAAAAGGTAAGTTAATTTTGATCCCTATAATTTTCGGATCACAAGACTTTCAGCTAGGAAATCCGAACAGATAAAAAAATATGCCTATATCTACCGTTTAAATACCAAAATACGTTTAACAATGTTATGTTTAAATGGTTTTGAACGATATTCTCGTTGGGTGCCCCTGTTTGTTGGTTCTCTACTCTGCACCGAGAGGTTTTCCCCGGGTACTCCGGTTTCCCCTCTCTTCAAAAACCAACATTTGACTTGATTTGCGTTAATTGTTGATTTCAGTTTACAGTGTCCCCAATTAGTGCTCCAGCACTAGAACGACTAGACACTTAAACAAAATTCCTTTCCTCTTCTTTATACGCTAACCAGTTTGCTAAAAGGGTAACTCCACTAAAACAAGAAAATAACGTTAAACCACAGAACATAATGTTTACAATCAAAATTGTTTGAAATTTTTTCCAGTGAAAGTGTTTGTATCTAAAATAATATTAATAGTGACGTGTCATGGTTGCCGTATTGTTTCAAAATAAAAGCTCTTTGTGTAAAACCAATGAGTGCAACTGCAACATGTCCCAATAATTATTATTCACGCATGGCAGCACCCAAGAAATTTAAAAGAGAAAATACACTGTAAGTTATAAAGTGTTTTTTTTTTTTCGATCCAAACACCTTTTTTGGAGAAAATTGTAAAGCAAATTTGATTGCAAACATTATTTTAGTTGGTTTAAAATATTATCATTCATTTAGACGCTTCCTTTAAAAAGGAAAGGGTACTCCCTTTAATAGCGTCCTTCAATTTTCACTTAATTAGATTCAAAGAAGCGTCAGGTGAAGTGCCGCTGACACCAAGGTTCCATAATATTATTGAAGTGCACCTAACCCCAAAATATTTTTCTTGCTAAAATAAATCTTTGCACCTGTTCGAAACGCATTGCGGCCATTTTTTCCTTTTTCTAACAAATGCTGCCATTTTATAGGCTTCGAAAGTTGCGAAAATCCAAGCATCTTTTGTTCACGACCGAGTCAGAAGGGGAGTGGGTCTATTCCTGCTTTGACGTCACAATCTACTTTGCATACATTTTTACAAAGAGTTAAATGTAAATTAGTTTGTGAGGTCAAAGCGGGAATAGACCCACTCCCCTTCTGACTCGGTCGTTAACAAAAGATGCTTGGATTTTTGCAACTTTCGAAGCCTATAAAATGGCAGGATTTGTTAGAAAAAGGAAAAAATGGCCGCAATGCGTTTCGAACAGGTGCAAAGATTTATTTTAGCGAAAAAAATATTTTGGGGTTAGGTGCACTTAAAGAAGGCGTCTTAAGTGACTTTTTTCAACCAATTTTTAGTTTTTGCTCATTGCTATTATATAAAATAATAATAAAAAAATCGGTCCTTGGGCGCCTAAGTGAGTGAATGGGTTAACAATTTATTAAAGTACTTATTATTCGTCACCTGTTGATTTTATTGTCTCTGAAATCGAATATTGATAGTGACTTGATGTAAGGAAAACTCTCCCCATTCAAACTGCTGATCTTGTTGTTTCCAAGGTAGAGCTCCTGTTGATCAACACAAAAACAAGCCGCTCTATTAGTTGCAGAATTAAAGGCATCAGAAACAGCGTTTTGATGTCCAACCAGACGAAGGTCATTTACAAAACCTAGCAGAGTTAATTTCGCTATAACCGAAGACAAACCCCACCCCGAAAACATCTTTGGACAATAGGTGAGGCAACGAAGCATTAGCCCAACATAATTTTATAGTTCATTCATTCATTCATTCATTCATTCATTTTTATTTGCACTTAGTCTATTTACAGGATAGTAAAAAACGAAAAAAGTACAACAGTAAAATAATTATTTAACAATTATTCGCTGAAGGCGAAGTGATTATCGGTGAATATTCACCGAGACGAAGTCGAGGTGAATATTCACCTATAATCACTCAACCTGAGGCGAATAATTGTTTTAGTATAAATACACAGGTGATTATTTCAAAAAAGAGAAAAGAAAAAAACATTTCAACACGAAATCACCTTCACTTACAGTGGCAAAACGACTACTGGCAGCCATTTTGTCCGTCGAGGTGATTATCGGCTGATAATCCGAGATAGCGAGCCAATGAGGGCATGCGATTTTGTATAATCACCTGACTGTGTATTTATACTAAAATAAGTTAACTATTTCATTGTAGGGAAACGTGTGTGATGGCCAAAGAACAGTAGCCAAAGCTTTTGCGTTAGTCAATAACACAGTAAAATAGATAGTCAATTCATGCACAAAGTAGGTAAAGAGAAAAAGGCACTCAGAAATACTTGTAGGTTTTACCACAAAAAATGAGAATAATAATTATCATAAACTTTACAACAGTTAGACTTAACAGAACATGTAGGCTAGACATTTTGCACATAAGGTGACACTGCGTAATTATATACTCATATATTCAATGTTAGGGTGTATCAACCTGCAGTATAATTATTATAGTAAGTCCTGATTCTCCTATAGATATGGCTTGTGTTGTTTTTAAAGCTATTAAAAGAGAGGTGTTTAATCACTAATGGGATTAAGATATTAGATAAGATAAGATAAGATAAGATAAGATAAGATAAGATAACCTTCATTATTGCTACCCATAATTATCTTAATTGAAGAAATTGCTTTGCAGTAAATCCAGTAAGTCCACAGTTTGTAACCCTTATAACAGCTACATAAGGCTAATCCTAAAGCTGAAATTAATCTTCTACATTAAATCAAAATCTAAGCATGATAGGACTAATATTTCATGTGTCTAGCACGTCTGGCTCAGCTCGCATATTAGTACCTTGCTGCCTGACGTACTTTGTCCATACTGCCTCTAACCACTTGGTCATGCTGCCATTGCCTAGGAATCTTGCAATTTTACGCAGCGAAATAAAATGCCCATTTAACCCATTGATTCCTGGGAGTGATAGTTAACAGATTTTACTCTGTCTAATGCCAGAAGATTTTACTAGTCAACTGGGTTAATTAATCATTTCATTATTTCCATTCACTGAATCAAAGGTCACATACCTTGAGTGCCCCACAAGAAGTTAAAAGTGGCACACAAGTGAGCTGATTGTGACGGCAGTCCAACCTTTCAAGATTATACAGCCTTCCTATATCTACACGTAATAAGAAAAAGAATTGCCAAATGAACGATGTAGGATATGTTAAATGACTTACTGAGAAATCTTTAATTATCCTTCTCAAATATAAAGTTGTCAAAAGATCCTTTTTCCCGTGTTGAGGGCATGGATTTCAATAAAATGTAAAGTTGGTGGCTGCTTTGAGTTGAGTAACTAACCAATGTCATAATTGTCAAAATAAAATGTTAGGTTTGAAAGAACCAGACTGAGTGTCTTAAATTACTTCAATTTAGGGAAAAAGTAGCAGACATCTCTGAGTAACGAAGTCCACGCTTTTTGTCAGATGTCCGTTGTTATTGAAAACAGTTCTGCAAAGGATAGAGCCAGTTTCAATCGAGTGTCATAAAACCAAAACCAAGGTAATTACTTTGGCCAATCAAAAAGGAAGGGGACAATCCAGTAAACCAATCAAAACTCGAAGTTATTACACATAACCGACACAAAGCATGGGAAAATGTGCACGCACGAGCCACGATTGGTTTTGGTTTAACTTATGATTGGTTGAAAAAGTGGCGCGAGAACTTTGAACCAATAACTGAGTGAAGTAATGCAAAACCAAAGCAATTTGTTAATTTCTTTCGACACTCAATTGAAAACCTCTCTATAAACATAAACAGATGATTAATACTGTACACCTTACCTTTAGGAAGTTCAGAAAACATGTTATTGCTCAGGTTCAAATCTTTTAGGGCTGTAAAACAACAAATGGAAGTTTTAAGAATAATGCAGTTACATAATAAGTCCTCGTCTTTTTTGTATGCAGATAGCCCATCCAATTCCACATACTGTAATTATACTTTCCTTTGATCACATTGAAACAGCTGGTTCCGCCAATATTGAACATAAAACTATATTCTTTGAACATATCTCTTTGACTTTGCAGCTTTAGCTGTTATTCAATGCTTCTGAGTTCCTCTAAAACCTCACTGACACCAGTGTTTTAAGGCACCCGCAAACGAGGAAACAATGTTGCAGAAACATTTGAGCGCCAAGGAAACATTTCGGGAAACAATGTTTCCGCAACAATGTTTCCTTGTTTGCGGGCGCCTTTACACCATGTTTCTGTTTTATCTCTGACAGCCCTTTGATATACTCTCCCTGATGCATCTTCTCTCTCTCCAGTGAACTTAATTTCCTTCTCAGTTTTTCAACTTTATCATCATCATCATCATTATCTTTTTTAGATCTTAGCTCACATAAATTGAGAAAAATATAGATATTATAATATAGATTTATTAAAATATTAAATGAGTTGCTCAAGTGAATTGACTACCTGTGGAAACAACTTTTTGATAATTAGGAAAGCTAACGTTTTGAACATTAGCCCTAATCAACATATGCAATGTAGATTTCTCCTCCATCTTCTTGGCCTCTGTGTTCGTAATCCACTGAATGATCCAGCTACATGAATCTCAAGATTTTGATTTTACAGCAGCGGTCATATCACATTTTTTTTGTTTTTAACAAAGGCTTCAGAATTTGTTGCACAAAGTAAAGAGACCAAAATCCAGCACATTTCAGTCATAGCTGAATTAATAGCACAGGTAGTAAATTACATGTTACTTGCTCTAAAATTCTCTCAACACCTTTGTTCGATTCTTAGTATATACTACTGCATCATCACAAAAAAATCAAAATTTGAGGCAAGATAATCAACAAATTCAATTTGCATGTAAAGAGGTTTGAGATCTAGTGAAGCTAAGATTCTTGCAGTTATGAACTCAAAGTGCATAAGGGAAGAATAGTGAAGCCTGAAAAATTCAGGACTTCAATGGGTTTTGAACCCATGACCTTGCGATGATGGTGAAATCTGAAGAATCTGTAGAAAAAAGAAAATTACGGCGGACTCCCAAACAAAATAATAATTATATTATTATTACTGCTTACCACCTAAGCATCCTATCTCTGGAGGGAGCCATTCTAGGTTGTTTTGAGCAACATTTAAATGACGCAGGCTCTGACAGCTTCCCAGAGAAGCTGGAAGATGACTCAGGGAATTACAAGATAAATCCTACAATGGAGTTTTTGACAAGTAAAATCTAAGTACCATACACATAAATTAAAAAATGAGTTGTTCTAGGGGTATATTAATGATGAAATATAGTACCGCCCGCAAAAGATCTCAGTTAATTCATAACTTGAGCAGTTGCAAAGCAGCCTGAAAGCCTGACAAAAATCCAGAATCTGAACAGAATTTTAACCCATGACTGTGTTATTGCACTTCGAAAATTATCCTCTACCACTAAGCTATAAAGCTATCTGGGAGCAGGTGAGAAGTATTGTGAGTTCCGTACTGTGATCGCCTTTCCATGATCAAAGCCATGTGTAGCATAAAGGTGTCAAATACAGGGAGCGAAGAATCCAAACCCACAAATAAACATGACAATCAATTAATAGAACGAAGGATCTTTAATAGGAAGTGCAACGGTGGTACAATGTAGTTTAGTGAAGTGGTTCAAACTAAAACCCAAACAAAGCGGAAACTAATGTAAGCTAAAACCTAGCTAAAAACCTAGCATGACTATTCAAGGAGTGGGGGGTAGAAGGTAAGGTGTAGGGGGTGGGGGGTAGGGGTGGGAAAAGGGGGTGAAGGGTACTATAGCCAAAACAACCCAAACCTTTGCAAAAATGCTAACGGTTAGCTTGGAGTTTGAACCTCTCACGTTATCATCCCTAGAAACGAAATTTTCCGATTGCCCCCATCGTCGCTTACAGGAAGGACAAATCGCACAAAGACCTTTTGGTCAGAGCTAAAGATTTCTCCTCAACCTTAAAAAGCTAGCACACCCTAGTTTTTAGTGACATAAAGGCATTCTTTTACAGTCGCATTTTAGAAAGACAATCATGGCTCACAGATAAAAATGTTTTTCAGCCTAGATCTCTTTAGACTAATTCTTTTGCCTTAAAAAACAAAAGGGAGTTATCTACAGTAAGGAGGATGACAATATTACAACTAACAAAAGTCAAACACCCTAAACTTCATTGTACATGAACACCAAGCTCTCTGAACCGAAATTACCAACATTTGCATCAACCAGTAAGGACAATAGTTATTATTAATATTCTAATCACCATTTCATCTAGTTGCTTCAATTGACCCAGTTCTGTTTCCAAACTTGTGAGATTGTTATGATCCAGCTTCAGAGATGACAAGCTCACAAGGCAACCCATAGAATTTGGAAGGGTGGATAACTTGTTATGGCTACAATCCAAAGAAGAGGAAAAGAGCATAAAAGAGAAGGAGCATAAAGAAATTAACAAAAATCCAAAATGACAAAATGCGAAATTCTAGTCTTTCCTGTTAGCAAAGGCTCATCCTTTTTTTATGTCACATTTTTGTCCTTGTTCTTTTCTTTGTTTGACTTTTTGTCAAGTGTGCCCCCCAAAAAGTGTCTTTGTTACATGTTAAAAAAGATCGAAGGGAAACTCTCCTCACAGGGCAGAGAAATACGACAACATCCTGGATCTTCCTTGTAACTTTTGTTTTACACCAACAAATAGCAAATAAACTTGCTGATGCTATTAACACCAAGATTAAGCATACATGTACATAAGGAATCAACAACTTTCTTACAAACTCATTGGCTACTGGTTGTTGGCCATAAGAGCCACAAACACAAAGATGATACATGTACAAATGTACATCAATGACAGTTACGTAAAATTTCAAGTCTTACTCATCTACATGTATGACATCATGCATTAACTGTGATGATTAAAAAGTACTGATATTAATGCTCATAATATAGTGGGTCTTGAATTTAATGAAGACAAGAGCTAAGCTCGTCATCTCAGGGTTCCATAGAGCTGAGGGTCTTCCTTATACCTTGAATTATGTTAAGTGAGGTCAAGAATTTTGTTTGCATGTACTGAGGCTTTCATTAAATAGTGGAATTTGAGGCTCACTCCTAAACAATTGAAGTCACTGATTGTATGGTTCTTTACGTGACAGGTTTGACCTGGGACTACAGTAATAACTTATTGTTTACCTCCAGCAGGTCTAATCTGCAGGTCGCAGGTCGCAGGTCACAAGTCGCAGGTCATTGTTTCACCAATACAGAAAGTATCCTAAACATTCTTAAAGGCTAACCGTAGGCCTAATTAGGCCTAAACAAAAGTTTTTAGGCCTAAGGTTAGCTTTTAAGAATGTTTAGGATACTTTCTGTATTGGTAAAACAATGACCTGCAACCTGTGACCTGTAACCTGCGACCTGCAGATTAGACCTGCCGGTTTACCTCAAGTTAAGCCTTTTAAGATTTACTAACTGCCCAATTTCATCTGGTAAGGATAATAACGCATTGTCGTGGACCTAAAGTAAGAAATAAAAGATGTACAAAGTGAATGTTACAATTAATAACAACTACATATAGATGTATATCTGCATGAACTCCGGCTCTCCTGATGTCCTTGCGTGTCAAATGAAAAAGAAATATAGTAGAGATGTTGGTTAGATTAGTATTTAGGTTAGAGTTTATGGCAATGATTCTTGTTACAAGTATGTTCACTCATAAATGTTCGCTTGTAAAGTGATCACTTGTAAAGTTCGCAGGCCGACCCATTCCAAAAACGCTTGATATCTTTCAGTGTGGTTCTACAAAGAACCATATGACGTGGCATTTGTATGTGTTTGAGCATGTTCAATCACGCCATTTTGTCCACTGTCGCATATGCATGTTTGCTTAAACTCTGTGCATGAGCTTTTAAAGATGAGTCGGCCATGTTGCCGAATCTTGCCACAAACATGCATGCTCTTTGGTTAAGTGCAGTTTGTGACTTAATTAAAAAAACAAAACCGACATTAATTTTAATCTCTGGCATTTTCCCTGAAAAGCCAGTGAGTAATAATTTTAAACATAAAGAAAGGATAACATTATACATAATAATTTATATAAAAATAAATTGTGACTTAAGAGATTATTTTAACCCCCAATGAAAGGCCAATGGAAATTTGGAGGTAGCAGCTGGAAGTCATCCAGTTTTAATCAGTACACCTTAAGGATGAAAATAAATGGAAACTTGGAACCTTGCGTGCATGGATCAGCCAGGTATTTGCTTGCTAGTTATGTAATCTAACATGAATTTTTTCAGTGTATTTCTAAGGGTGATTTCAACTTTCCAGTGTCTGAACCCAGGTTCTAGTTCCAGATTCCACCTTTACATCTTGGGATTCAACCCTGTCCTCCCTAATGTGTCGATTAATGAAGCAAAACTTCAACGTACTCCACTGCCCCCCCCCCCCCCCCTCCCGGAGCATTTGACTATTTTCTATGCCCGGGGGTGGGGAATTTGACTGGAAGTGTCAAGTTTCAAATAATTTTTTTTTTCAGGCGCCAAAGTCACTAACAGCTTTAAACACATGTTTGCATGAGATGGACGAGTTTGAAGGAAAAGATATAGCATTTGTCAGCAATTGGCTTTAAAAAAAGGTCTTCAAAGGTTGTCCTTAAAGGAAGGTCTTCAAAGGAATGTTGGCTGCATAATTCGTCTTTGTCATACTATATAGAGTGAATAAAATTATGGTACGTTAACAAATTAAAATTCACACCACCAGTTCATTGTTAAAGCTGTACGTTTCTGTTACAGGTGATCAACTGACATTGAACAATTTAAAATACATGCAGTCGTAAACGCTTTAGGCTCTATTGTGGATAAGTATACACTGTACCCTCGTTAAATAACCTTTGCCATGTTTCAGAGTTCGAGCAGCTAACACTTGCTTATTGACATTGTCCGACTTAATTACCTTATTACATGAAATTTTGGCGACACTTTAATTTAGCGAATTTAGCGATTTTTCAAAATATCGCTAAATTAAAATGTACCAAAATTAAGTGTCGCTAAATTAAAGTGACTACAATGGGAAATTCCGTCACCTGGTCCGTTTCACACGATCACGCTATTTTACGGTCGATTATGACGGGTATCGGATGTCTACTGAATACATTTCAGCTTCACAACTGAAATGGATTCTTCGCTCGCATTAAATCTCGCTTTCCCATGTGGACTAGGTGGTTTCCACGTTTATAAAGAGCTGTGGAATCCTAGACTAAATGAAAAGCTTGACACAATTCACGAGGAAAATAATCCGCACGACTGGTACGCAGTTGCTGCAATAAGAGAAACTGTTAGTCGGCTTACACCAGTCTCCAGGAAGGAGATGTATCCTCAAGGGATGGGAGAAAGCGGGAGTCAAGGAAATTGCCAACAGCGACAAACCACCACCACCTGTTGATCCATTTGAAGAAATTGACCTGTCTTGATCGGCTTTTTTAGAACGTTAATGGCTAAGTACTCGTAAAAGGAGCATTGACTCTGTGTGACAATGTAAATATGAGTGAGGACAGCATGAAGCTGAAGATATGACATTTTAGTAAATTTTCAGCTCTGACTATTGCATTTCTA
Source organism: Montipora capitata (assembly GCA_949126865.1). Classification (NCBI taxonomy): domain Eukaryota; kingdom Metazoa; phylum Cnidaria; class Anthozoa; order Scleractinia; family Acroporidae; genus Montipora; species Montipora capitata. The sequence continues at coordinate 4,811,337 of OX421457.1, read as the reverse complement.
GCTTTTTGATTGGCTAAAAAACTCCGACTATGAGCCAATAGTCAAAGTTTTACGTCATATGGAAAAATAGTGCGCCAAGATGCTCTTTCCGGACGCTTTGTAAAATTGTGAAAATAAAAATCGGCAGCAAAACCCGGTTTGAGAATTTACTAAAACAATTATTCCATTCACCCTTGTTGGATATGAAGTGATTATAACCAACTCGCGCTACGCTACTCGGGCTCATGGAATAATTGTTATATAGTTGCAGTTTTATTTGTTTTGTTAAGTTTTATAACGTTGTATGATTTTTTTAATGATTTTTTTTAATGAACCCATTGACGTTTATGATTTTATCAAATAAATTTTCTATTTCGTAAGAAAAATTGTGTTTGTTCATCGTGGTAAAGTACAATAATAATACTAATCAAGGTATTATCGTTTGTCTCACGATGTGGTCATTTGTGATGTGAATCGCCAAGTAACTACATCATGACACAAACGATTAATAATTTTAATGTTCTATTGTCGTCGCAAAAGTTTTGAATACCTTAATTCGCCAGAAAGTTTCAGCTTGCAAAATCGCAAAAATTAAGTGACTTATGTTCCAAAATTTACGAAAAACCGCTAAATTAAGGTGTCGCTAAATCCGGATTTTTCAAAATCGCTAAATTAACGTGTCGCCAAAATTTCATGTAATAAGGTAATTCAATTTCAAGTCACTTTTAATCTTCAAAAGTTCAAATTCCCGGGGTTTGCCAGGGAGGGGAGGGGGGATGTTGAAGT
>OX421457.1:4803072-4805572 GCA_949126865.1 Montipora capitata | reverse complement strand
AGTATTATTTCGATAATTGTTCAGGATATTAATGACGGTGCCTACTAATTCAGTGGTATTTTTGCGCGGTTTACTGACTATGCAGGAAAAGCAGATCTTAACAAGTGTTATTGAAATCCAAAAAGAAAATTGGGGGTAACCACGCATTTTTCGAAGATAATTAATCAACAATTTTTGTAAAAAGCTTTAAAATAAGAAGCAATGTATGGCAAATTCAAGCTTAATTATCTCTGAAAAATGCGTGGTTACTCCCAATTTCCTTTTTGGATACCAAGAACACTTGCTAAGTTCTACTTTCTCCGCATAGTTTTGAACCGCGCAAAAATATCCCTGTATTAATAAGCACTGCCGATAGGGAAATCCGAGTATCTCGAGATGCGCAGAACGTATGCACAATAACAATAGTAGGCACCGTCCTTAACAGATCTCTAGAGATGAATGTAATCACATATTGGAAAAGTTGCGACCTTCGTCTTTGTCAAAGTATGGGCATAAGAATGCGTATAGGCCATTCCGGAATAGAAAATTTTCGAATTCTCACGGCTGGACTGGATCTAGCATGAAATGGAGGCTAATGCGGGCAAATCTTTTCAAATGCAAATTAATTTGCCCGCATAATATTCATAAAAATAGGCAAACAAAATGATTTTCACCTCAACTATTTCCAAATAGCAGGTCCATGACAGGATTTTCCAGTTGTCCCAAATGTGATAAATTTTTTTAAAGAGTTTATGTGGTTTCATGCCTTGCATACGGAACCCGCGCCCGCAGTGCGCACGCGCAGTCAAAACTGTGCTATCCTGTCAATCATTTGCCCTTTCACCAGAAACGGTGCATTTTTGTGCGTAAATGGCGTTGTTGTCAATCTACCTTGTCGAAAAGACGCCACCAAAGTCTTTTTTCGCGAAGTTAACACAAATAAATACATTATCAATACAGTTTTGATGTCTTGTGACACTTGACTCGAAAATCCCAGACTGAATTCGTCTTAAAATACTAGAAAAGGCACAAAATACAGCCAAAGCACAGCAGCTGACTTTCGAATCGCCGCTTGCCGGCAACTCAGTTTTGGCGCCAAAGTTTGTCGACAAAATCTTTTAAATGGTTTTCTGGTCCTTTAACTGCGAACCTATTGACGTGACGACGGATAGCACAATTTTTCCTGCTCGCTTAATTCTGATTGGTCAATTTAAATTTTAGTAGCTCTCGCCGTATGCACGGTGGGGACGCAGCCTCAAAATTAGAGACGTTTGAATGGATTTGTAACTATGTTTAAAAGTCCGTAACTTGGTCTCTGTTCGACCTAAAAGCAGCAAACTTGGACAGATGGCTAGTCTCAACGATATGTTTCAAGTTATGGAGTCAATTTATCGATTGGTTAAAATTTGAAACTCGCCCCAGTTCCCTGCGCAATTCCGGAATGGCGTATAAATCTTCTTGGTGTACCTTTGTAATCAATTTTTGGTAACGGTTTTTTTTTCCTTGGACAAAACTTCTTTTCATCGTATCATCTCATCGATAATACTTCAAAACTTGTTTTCGAGGTACTAGGCAAAACTCTGATTTCATCCGTTTCTTAACTTTTTTTTTCCACTTTAATGTGGATTCGGGTAGTATCAGGTGGTTTACAAGGCAGTAGGTCAGCATTTTTTCGTATAATTAGGATCCCATCTGAACCTCCAAAGTCATTGCATTTTGTCTTACTGTGTCTTAACGAACCATTGATTAGTTAAAAAGATTAACGCCCTTTTTTTGAAACTGAACGGCCAAGCCGCAAACATATACATTGATCTATTGTCAAGATAGCAAACATGTTACTGAGTGGAGTGTAATTTCTGTTTCAGGCACCACCAGTCCAATATGTCTGTCAAGGATAGTCTCCGTTTATTGGTTTTTTTTCTTTTGGCCATAGACTGGCCACACGTAGAAAGTAAAATACTGGACAAACAGGTCCCAGATGTCAATGACGAGGAAACATTGAGAGAGAAAAGATTTGCTGTTGATCCTCTGAGCGTAATCGGCTTAGCTGTTAGCGTAGCCTCAGCAATTCAAGGTGCTGTTTGTACGTTTTCTGGTGCCTGTGGTGGCGACGAAGTCACACAAGCGCTCGAAAGGATGGAAGAAAAGCTGCATGCCATAGAGACTGATGTTAGAAACGTCAGACGTGATGTCGAACAAATATGGGAAGCATCGAAACGCAAGTGGTACTTCAAACACATCGATAACATCATCAACCAAAGGCAAGCGGTTATTGATGACTTGAAGCATCAAGACTATTCTCAACGGGCTAAAGACAAACAAACCCGATTTATACATGAAGTGTTTGGTATCACTTCAAAAGACGAGTACGTTGAAAAAGCTCTTTATCACATCCCAGGACTGATCGTCGACGAGGGATTAGTCACTCATCACTTCGAGGTCCAACGTAGAGATGGTAAATCTGAAAGAGAAGCTGCAAGCAGCACGTGGAAATTTGTAAAGAGACTCTTTCGATACCAAG
>OX421457.1:4780572-4798072 GCA_949126865.1 Montipora capitata | reverse complement strand
TTTCTTAAAGTGACGTGATCACACCAAGTAAAACACACTTTCCCTGTATGTTAGTATATTGAAAAACAAAATCCGATGAACTGAAATTCCGACAAGGACAAATAATCTTATTTCAATTTCTCACAGCGACGCGAGTGTATTGATTAAAACCCGACACGGAAGATTTCAAAATTCAGACAAGCGACACCACCCCCCCCCCCCCCCCCCATCCCTCCTCTTCCAGAAAGGAAGAAACAAAGAAAGTATAGCTTCACGAATAAAAGAGCATCAAATTTTAGTACTTTTATTTGGTCTGTTTGTTATGTATGAGAATCTGAATCCTATTACAAAGAACTGAAATTGAGAAATGGATAAAATTGCAGAAATAGTGCTAAAATTGTAAGAAAAAATGTTCGATTTTCCGTATTTCAGTCAGAAAATCGACCGATATTTTTAAAGTCCATGGACTTAGAGAAAAAGAACACCTCTACGAATAAAGAACAACGCGCTACAGTCCCAACGGACGTCTACTGCTACCGCTATTGTTTTCTTAGAACATAGGAGCGTATGCATAATGAAGTAGTAATGTGCGGATATCTTGCCCACATGAAATCTTTTGACAAGAGAATTTGACGATGAAAAGGTTAAAATCATTGGAAACAAATGTTGTTTGTGGTTCCAATCTGTTCCACATACGTGGACTCCGCCATGTTTGTTTTCAACAACTCGCCTCACACAAATTACAATGGGCAAAACAAATGTATTATTTCACTGGAGGACGGGAAAAATGCCTTAGATAAAGAGTCAATATATTCTTCAAGGTAACTTCAATCCGCGAACGTGAGTTTATGCTGTTTGAGTAGAACAAAATCCAACACAGTTTTCACTTACCTCAAACCAGGTCCCAAATGTTCGAAGGATGGATAGCGCTATCCAGTGGATAAATCACTATCCACTGGATACACACAATTGTTTTTGCTAATGTTTATCCGCTGGATAGCGTTATCTACCTTTTGAACAACCGAGGCCAGGTGTCCAGCCGAAAAACTGCAAATGGAAAACGTGACGTCAAAACTTGGGTCACATGACTCATTGTGGCTTGAGGTTTGCGGTAACAAAGAAAAATTCCATTCTTAGGGTGTGTTCGTTGGACTCTATTCCGGAATAAGAATATGTAAAGTGATGATTTAAAACGGTATGTCTGGCGTTTTGAAGCAACAAGGATAATAAAGATATGTTTAAAATAGCATTTTAGCAGGTGCTTGACAATTTTAATGTGAATCTCCGTAAAAATGAGTGATTTCTAACTTCTATTCCATGTATTCCTATGCCGGAATACATGGTCAATAGAACGCACCCTTAATGTGTCTAGTCTCAACATTTCTCCGGAGGTCAATTTTTTTTGCCAGGGAGCCTATTTGTTAGCTTTAAAATTATACTGTGATCAAAGTGTCTTCAAGAAAATTATTTTTTAAACGCGAATGATCTTTTGCGCGATCAAAATTGAGAGTACAGACCGGACGCGATGGGTTAGCGTTAGGGTTTAGCTCACACTTGGAATTCTCGCATTGCTACTATACGAAAACCTGCATCCACTTCTGAACTGAAATTCCCACTTCCTGCTCTTGTTTTTAGTCCGCATCCCGAACATCGCGAAAAAAATATCCAAAACGCACATCCCGCCAAACCCATTGCAACACAATTCTCAAAGCAGTTTCATTGAATTTTATTTCCTGAAATAACTATCTTTAACATGTTATAACAACTTTTTAATAACGAGGATGTTAATAAACAGCCTTATTAAAAAGAAGTATTAAAATAAAATAAAACGTGGAGTATATATGGCAACAAAGACAATGACATTATTTTCCTAAGCTGTCCTTGTCGCTCTTTTAACGTACACTGTCGCAACGGGACGATGCATCGCCTCCGTTCGTCTTCATCCACTGGCCATTCTTGCATTGTACAATTTCGTCCCCTACCAGTAGAAACCCTTCTGGACAGCCGATCTCACATGTATCTCCTTCAAATTTGCCAGTGCATTCCTTAACGAAACCATTCGGTACAGGATATTCGTTGGTACACCTTTGTCTGCATCGCAGCATCATCAAGCATTCTTTTCTTCTCCGCCGTACCCGGCAATCTTTACTGTAATAGAATAGATGCATATGAGCATTGAAAAAAATATTTCTGATATGATAAATTAAAAGAAGTCACTGATAATAGAAGCTAAACGCATGCTTTGATATCTACTTCTAATAAGACAATAGTGATCGACGAAAGAAAAACTTGCAAAATGATATATTCAGCTGGTCTCCGAATGGCACGTGACCAAAACTGAAGCGTTCATGTATAAAACGTTACATAGGAAATAAAAACACGAAACAATTATAAAGTTTGAGCGGGTTTTTCAAAGACTTGTGGTTCATTAAAGTGCCCCTGTGATAAAAAAAAATCAATTATTTTTTCTTCAGATTTTGAAAGTGTGTTTGCTTAACACCTGACTGGCAAACTTTTGAGCTTTATTTTTATCCAAAGGCCGTTTACTTTGAGCATAAGTTTTGGATTTCACCGTCCGCCATAACTCACGTTTAAAGCTGACCGATTGAATATCAGAGGGTTGGATCCAGGGAAAAGTGACGTCAAAGGCTCACTATGCAAAACGCGGGTTTAGAAGTTTAAAGTTAGTAATGGCGGACTATTAAATACGAAAATTCCAGTTAAAAGAAACAGGTTTCTTTATTAAACTAAGGCTTAAAACTTTGGTCGCTTAGTGTTTAGTTAACGTATATTTGAAGTCCAAAGAAAAGTAGGAATTGATTTTTTTGGTCACACGCAGGGGCACTTTAAAGAACCTTCCATATTATTTAGAAGCCCACTGCTATTGATACTATTTTCATAAAATAAGTGTCATCTCAGTATATTTTATAACAATAAATTAAGTACTTACAATGGTTTTCCATCTGAACATTTTAGGATAAAGCCTGTCATCCCAATATTCTGTGGTACAAGGCTGGGTTGGTGTGTTTCGGCTCCTAACACTTCGCATATTTCTTTCATCTCCTTCTGAGGATTTTGAGTCATGTAGTGATCATAACACAACCTTTCCCATCGTCGCTTGACCAATACCTCCAGCTTTCCTTCATATGGTGTTATCGTATCTACAAAACGAATCTTTGGGCATACTACCTTGATCCCGTTGGGTGACTGAGGGAGAACATGCAATGTCTTACTCGACAACCGACCAGGATTACCATAAACACAAGACATCGCTGAACAAGGAAGATTTTCGCTACCATCTCTCTGCTTTGCTGCTTCCCAACCTCCATTTTTCAATATTTGTAAGATACCACTTTTTGAATACCACGCTTCTTGCTCATCAGATAATCGTGAAACTGGTTTGCAAGTTGCGTCCGTGTAACCAAGCCATTCCCCTTCCGCACAAACTCTTCCACCCCTAGGAATCTCTGTAGAACGTAAAATCTTGGATTTTCTTTCCACTTGAATTACGACTTTTTTTTCTACACTTACAAAATAGAATTGTTGGCAAATCAGCTGTAGGCAATACCCTTCGCGAGGATCTTGGAAAGTTCCGTGTATGTCTGGGCGATTATTGTCGCAGGGTACAAATTCACCATTAGCAATAGTTGGTTTCTTCATGCAGCCAATGGGAAGACAACGTGGATCGTTTTCCTCCCATTCCCCATCAGCTCGGCAGGTACGCTCTTGAACCCCATCTAATTTAAAACCTCTGTTGCACACATAACATGCAGTAGATCCTTCTTGTTGACCTTTAACGGTAAGTTGCCCATTACTCGGTGCGATTAGATCTGGGGGGCAATGCTTGATGATATGACATGAAGGAAGAGGGGGCTGCCATTTGCTATCAATACAGACCCCTTCGTAATGTGCTCCAGCGTCATAATAATAATATTCATCTTCCATCTTAAACCCAGAATTGCATTTAATATTTGTTTTCGTACCATGGGTCACAGACAGGGCTGGTTCGTTCGTTGCTTGTGCATTTTGGACACTTATTCGCGGACACGAACTTCTTCGGCCAAAAGTCGTCAAAGTAAAAGAGGTGGCAATCGTTGCGGAGCACTTTCTTAAAAACAATGCAAACACATAATGCGACGCTGGATCTAAAGAGGAAACTGACACTGTCGCTTGTCCGCCAACATCCACTGTGGTCATACCTTTTGGGTTATTAGTATCTAACTTCATCAGAAGTAGTTCAGTAGTTTCGTCTAAGGGAGGACCTGGAAGTGTATTCCATGACAGTTGCACTGAGGATCCGTCAAATGAAACAACCTTAAAGTTTGATTCGGTAGCAATATGTTTCACCTTGGTATCCAACTCATCAAATGTCCGTCGAACTCTCTGCAGCACATAACTCGACCAAACAACGTCTTTTAATACAATGTTTAAATGCTTGTATTTAGAGCTGACAGCCCAGTTTTGAATGACGATGGTTAGCTGATAGCCGTGATATAACACAGAAGAAAATGTTGTTTTTTCAGTTTGTAAGTACAGATCATTTCCGATGCGAAACAGACATACGTCGTCCACATTGACATCAATCAAGTACAGCGTATCCTCCTCCCGATCATTAGCGAAATTATCAATGACTTTTATACCCCAAGATTTAGATAGTATATAGATGTCTTTCCCTTCACCCCCAACGAGCTTGTCCGTCCCACCGTGGGCTAAGATTACGTCATCCCCATATCGACCATACAAGTTGTTATTACTGTCAGATCCTGAAAGGAAGTCATCGTGAATTGATCCATAGACATGTTCTATACTTTTGTAAATGTCGCCTTCGGCATCCGCTCCTTTTCCAAATCCTATTGATAAATCAATGTGCACCCCAGTCTTTTCAGATCCGTCCCCTTTAAAAGCGATGGTATCAGCTCCATCCCCACCATCTATGAGATCCCGTCCATTCCCTCCATAGAAATAGTCGTTCCCCTCTCCACCATAGAGAGAATCATCTCCTTCTCCTCCCAAAAGAACGTCATCTCCTTGGTCACCATGAATCTCATCGTTTCCACCTCCTCCATTTATTATAGTCTTAGATGATTTGCCATATAGCGTGTCGACCTCATCTCCACCTTTTATCTCCTTGGTTTCTTCTGTACCGGTTAATGAATTCTTTTGGGTGAGGGAGCCTTGTATTGAATGAGCTGTTGACAAAACGCGATTTTGAACAGGAGAGATGTTAACAGGTGAATCCGATAAGGAAAAATCCACTGTAAGCACTTTCATAAAGGGGTGCTTTCTTTGGATCTCAAATGCGACTTTGTCTGACGTTACAACTTGAAGGTGCTGATGTCTAGGGCTTTTAAAATAGTTTAAAATGCGAACACTGAGAGAGCTAGGTCTTGACTTAGAAGTAAGAATAGCGTCGTGTTCACCTTGGAAATAAAACTGAATATCATTTAGTTCCAACCCAAGTTGAAGGATATCTGTTTTCTTATCTCTTGCAAAGTTTTTAATCATGTTGAATTCTCCGTAGCCGTGTTTTAGAACGTAGGTATCAGAACCATCTCTGCCTTCTAAAACCTGATAATTGTATCCATTGCCAGGACCAGGATCAATATAGTTGTTGAGGTTATTCCCTCTGATTCTGTAACTACAGGAGCTTCCTTGAAGTTGAAATCTTGTCACTTTTTCCCAAGGGGCTTTTCTTAGGTCATATAGTACAGCTCTAGGGGAACAATTAGACTGTTTCAGCTGACATTCTTTAGGGTCCTTTGATATCTCCACTGGATGCAATGCTAAAGGTTCGTCATTAATATCAACCGTGATTCCATCCTTGGTTCGAATCCAAAGATGTCGATACCTAGTGTTCCTTAGCCAGCGGTATAATACCACGACGGGACTTCCAAACTTGGATTTGATTTGTACGTTTTCGTTACTTTTTTGAAGTGCCAAATTCTCAAACTTTTCATCCAAGAGGAGAAGGTCAACCTTTTGTTTTCGATCGTAGTTATTTATCATGACTTTTTGGCATGTTTCTTTGACGACGTAATTATCACTGCCTTTTCCTCCTTTTAAAAAGTCACTTCCACCCGTGCAGGAAAGAAAGTTGGATTGGTCATTGCCAACGATGTGGTCATTATGTTTTGAATCGGATACAGTGGCAACTTGATCAAAACCTGGATCATGTATAGCTCCCTTTGATGGTGAGTCAGACAGATCAACGGTTACACCTTCTGTGGAGGACGAGTAATCCAGAATCTGCGGAATTTTCGTTGCTACTTTGTTATTGGTTTTGACTTTGAATACAACATGATCCGATGATGTGAAAATCATGTGTTGATATCTCTCTCCAAGATCCCAGTTTTCAACTGTAAAGCATGTTGTTAGCTCATGGTCCTGGTCAGACACGGATAAACTGCTATCGTCGCTATTTATTCGGATCTTAATTTTTGAGTACTTCACATCAAATACAACGACATCTGTTGTTTTTGCAAAGTCATCAGCATCGTTATTAATGATGTCACACCCTTCGTTTGCACGAATAATATATGTGTCTTCGTTCCTTCCTCCGGATAAATAATCTGCACCCTTTCCACCATCTATGATGTTATTTAGATCGTTGCCACTTATTGTGTCCGCATGATCTGAGCCGACCACCTGCTTAACTTCTCTAAAATTTGCAGACTGAAGGTCAATGGTACTGATTTTGTGTTTGTCAGAGCTCTTATCCAGAGCTACTGCTGAACATTTCACTTGGGTTTCCACATCTAAATTTGTTGGCACGATTTCTTTTGGTACAAATATTACTCCATCAAGACTTCGTAAAGACATATGTCTATAATAGTTAGGATTTCCCGGTGTGAACCAGTTATTCACACGAATATGGTGGGTGCTGGAGTACTTCAAATCGAGATTGGAACTACTTTTTAGGCAGGAAATGTCATCAAAAGGAACGTTGATTACCACCATGTCTCGCTTACTGTCCTGTGCAAAGTTGTCGATCACCGTCCTTCCACTGTCTGATTGGATAACATATACGTCACTTCCTTGTCCGCCAGTGACTTGAGACATCTGAGGCCCAAGGTAAAACACATCGTCTCCGCCACGCCCATATAAGTTATAGTGGTAATTGCCAATAAGAAATTTAAGGTTGATTTTGCCGTAGTTACACTCTCCTTCACTTGATGGCTTTGAAGGTGGCGTTGTTGGTTTGGGGTTTTGGACGGCATAGAACTTGTTTTTATTTGAGTTCCCGTAATAAGTGCCGTAAAGAGACTTACTATGAAGCTTTGCGCCACAAATTACCCTATAGTGCTTGATGGGAATGAAAAACCATAGCTTAGCTGTTTTGGTTTTGTATAAGAATTCGCGTGATTCTCCAACTCCAAGGACAATGTTATCGAGATTTTGAGGAACTGAAAAGGTTTTCTTGGTTGTCTCATGTTTTCCCGTGACATCGCCGATCTCTAGTGTTGCCTGACCATCATCGTGAAGTCTGAAGTTGATGTAGCTTCCAAAGCTTGAAAGATGTCCTTGTGTAAAATCTATTTTACATTCGTCTCCGTTGCATCCTACTACCTTATAGTAATTATCAGTGTTCTTTAGATCTGAGAGTAATTTTCTGTCAGCATCCACTTGCGCCTGATATGAATGCATCTCTCGTCTCAGTCCACCAGATAGAAAATCTGCAGCTCCTTCGAGAAAACCTTTTACTAAAGCACCTATAAATTCTAAGCCAGCCCAAGGACTCTTCCAGTTGACCTTATCCATTTCTTCCATGATGTCAATGTAAAAGTCATCTATCGCCATTCGCACGATGGAAAGAACGATTATCAATGGTTCGGTTATGACTTCGGCCTCTGGACAAAATGTTCCTATAAGGTTTAGCACCGTGGTATCAACATCGAGGACAAGATCTACAACCCGAAGAGGAAGCAATTTAACGTCATCTGGGTTGTTCAAGTCCAAATTTGCTAAAGCCTCAACGTCTTGTTCAATAAAATAAATATCAAACACCAAACCAACCCCTGGTATATCACCCATTAACTTCCCGACGCCCTTTTCCATAAACCTGTCAACTTTGCTAGAGAACCGCGCCAATCCTTCTTCCATTTTGAGGCCTTTAGCAATTTTAAAGGCACTGTACCGCAACAATTTTTTCCCGAGTTTGGCTGCTATCTCGTTTACGCCCGTCAACGCTCCCAGAGTGTGAAGTGACTGAGAAACTGCGAATCCTCCTCTAACATCGTCACCCCTGGAGAAGTAATCGAGAGCGCCAAGAGCAGAGAAAATCATCCCATGCACTGCAAGACCCTTATTGACTTTAGCATATTTGTGAGATGCACCACTCCTCTTCGAGTTTGACAAACGTTCCTTTATACTTTTCGGTGTGGCTAGCTCATCGGCGGTGATATCCAATGTCAAATGCATTCTTTTTTTCGCATCTCGACCATCTACAACATCGAGCTCCACCTTTGTTTTAGAAACTTTAATGGATTTCTCGTCTACTATAATTTCATCATTTAGCTCCTCAAGAGAACAGGCCGCTCGCTTTTTGCGCTTCTTTGAACTCGTGCAATACTTTATTGCTCTCTTAACGACAGTTTCTCTGTCATGATCCGAATCCGCCTGTTGAGTAACTAAGTAGGATGGAATGAGCTGATCCCCTTCTGAATACAAATACTCTCTAGCCAATTCGGCTCCTCCCTTTGCTTCTTTTGGTCTCTTGTTCCCTTCCTCGTCATAGTCTGTCGCTTGTCTCGCTGGATAATTCGCGTCGGTGAAAGCTTCATGAATCTGGATACCCCCACGATATACCTCCTCAAGGAGAATTTTTCTAGCCACTTCATCCATAACGGGGCTTCTACCTTCTAAAAGTACTTCTCGTCCTTGTTTTAAGCCTTTTTGAAGTCTGGGCATTTCATCTTTAGTGGGAAATTTGTTTTTATCTCGAATAGTTTTTGCAATATGCTCAATGAATTTTGTTTTCACTAGATCCGAAGGTTGTGCCGCCTCTGCTACCATTGTAATGACCATTAGCTCAACAGTGTTTCGTATTGCGTCAGCGGTTTCAACTACTTTGGGTGAATCGTCAGTATTAGTAACTTTAAGGTCTTCTTGAAAATTTGGTTGGGCGTTTAGCTTTGAATCAAGGGCTTCAAGTATGGTCTTGGCAAGATTTTGGTGATTTGGGAATTCCTTCAAAACTTTGTTTATCATAATGTCATATGACGGAGGATAATAGTCCTCGCCTTTGTTTCGTTCCGTAGCGTCTGGCCAATTTCTATTCTGAGTTTCCACGAATATCTGATGTTTTCCCCTTGGTGCTCTTGACAAGTATATAGTCCTCTCCTCCCCTCCAATTGGTATTATGAATCGAATTCTGTCCGATTCTCCATTGTTTGGAAACAAATCATTAAACGATTGGAGCATTTTGAAGACTTTCTTTAGCTCGATTTGATCAGTTGGTCTTATGGTCACCTCCTCCACTTTGTTAGGATCAACTGCGCTCATTTGTTGATCTATAATCATTTGCCCTGAACCTGGAGAAGTTTCGGTGCCTTTCAGTTTTTCCCACTCATCTTTGACTTCCTGGGATGTTTTGAGCATGCTTGCTATCAACTCAAGCCTGAGTTTAGTCTTACCGGCATCTTTTATTTCCTTTTCGAGTTTCGCATCAAGCTCCTCTCTCCCTGTTTTTAAATGATTTTCGTACACATCTTGAAGCCAGGAAGGGGGATTAAAAGCTGCCAGATCCGTCGTGAGAATTGAGGAGGAAGCCATTACCTCAATAGCTTCTCGGAAAGCCTTTTCCTTCATCGTATCCGTTACTTCGCTACCCTTGTCGTGTTTCGCCAATTCTGCTTCGAAAACTGGAGCTGCATTAAGTTTCGCGTTGTAAATATCAGGAAGCGTCTTTGCTAATGCCTCTTTGAGCGCCTCGTGCAGCTCAGGAGAAGGAGAAGGTTCTGTAGGAGGTTCGCTTCTGAGCTGATCAACCACATTGCCGATATCTGACCGGAGATTAGTCTCAAGATATTTACCCGGATTATTTGGATCCTTATAAACACTTTTTAGCTGATATCTTCCGCCTCTTCGTTCAATTTTCAATGCCATAGTCTTTCCGTCTACTGGGATTTCAATGATCCGGTAGGTAATGCGTTTATCTTTTGGAAATAGCAGAGGGAAATACTTTAGTAAGCTGAACACTTCTTTGACTGTCATTGATGCATCAGGCTGAAATGTATATATTTTACTTTTTCCTTGGTCTCTTTCTGTAACTATTGGTGGATCTTTACTTCCTAACTCTTTCCATTTTTCTCTTGCGTTCTCACCCACGATTTCTCTAGCCAAAGCGTCTTTTACCGTATTTCTGTCGACATCATTCCGTTTTGCGTAGAAGTATGAAATCCACTCTTTGATTATGTCCCCATGATGATCGGAGTGATTCACAGCAGAACTTGTTTGCAAGCCAAAGGCATGACTCCCAGAAATGAGGAGGAAGATTCCAAACAAGAATACTGGGATCCCTGTTGGAATCATTTGGCGACTTCTTTGATCACCAGAATCTCTATAGCAATATTTAAAAAAAGAAGAATTAGTGAATACTTTATCGTTGAAGGAGCTATAAGTATTGGATATATTGGGGGTTTGAACTCCCCAATCTAACTCCCCAAAGAATTATGTCTCTGTCTTAAAATATATACAGACCTCATCAACCTGCCACATTAATGTTGATTTCTTTCTTAATTAATGATGAAGAAAATGATAGCAAGGCATGTGAGAGAGAGAGAGAGAGATCGTTGATACTTCAATGAAAAGTTGTAATGATCCCTCTGATCTTTCGCAACTTATTTGGCTGTGATTCATATTATTTCTTTATCAAGAAATTTTTTGTTTCAACCTTTTTAAAGAAAAGGCTGAAGAAGTTAAGGTCGACGTGGCAAAGATTTCCCTGCGTAACCAAAGAACAAAAAATGGTATCGTGCTGTATTTGAAATTATTGATGAAGATTACACTCCCCTACTCGGTTCAGCAGCAGCACAAAAAATAGGAGTGATTACTGTGAAAGAAGAGAACATTATGCAAATCAAGGAGACACATGTTCAAGATGCGTACCAGGAACTGACTATGGAAAGGATCACTGCGGTTTTCAATTGAGTGTCGAAAGTAATTAGCGAATTGCTTTTGAATTGCTTTCAAACCAGTAAACCATCAAAACTCGAAGTAATTACATGTAGCCGACACAAAGCACGGGAAAATGTGCACGCGCGAGCCACGATTGGTTTTGGTTTCACTTCTGATTAGTTGAAAAAGGGGCGCGAGAACTTTGAACCAATCACTGAGTGAAGTAATGCAAAACCAAAGCAATTCGCAAATGACTTTCGACACCTATAATTCCATTAACAGTTGATATAATCATGTTATAATCGTGCTAAGGAGTTTAAGATTAAGTATCACCCGTTTAACAATGACTTGAGACTGTTTGAGAAAAGTCCGACAGAACCAAATAGATTCGTTGGTACGAGGTGCACATATTTTTCGCTGGAGCACTGGAATGGAGTTTGGTGTAATGAATTCGGATGCTGTAGCCATTAGGTTCCGGATCGAAGGGTGGTTGATAACATAAAATTGATAAAGAAGGGTGTAGGTATGTAAGGGCTATTGAGGTAGACTTGATAAAGACAAAGAGACGAATTACAGTTTGCAGATAAATGAGAAAGAGGCTGAGACGAGTGTTGACATTAAAATTGAGTGATACTGCGAGCAAAGGTGAATTTTGAACAGTGAGAAACGCAGCAGATGGAGAGAAACATCTGTTTGATCAATTTGTAAGAGGAATTCTTAAAAGAACACATGTACACGCAAAAAGAAACTTGAACATGGCTGTTAAGAAAATCACGGTTGAAGGTTCAAACAGAAGCAGGCTCTTTAACAGGCAAAAATGTTAAAATACCGTGATAACGGCAAAAAGGCAGAAACTGTACAACGTAGATTAGGTGAGAGCGTATTGGTTTAGAGGTGGCTGTAGTTTTGATAGAGTTTGGGTGCATCTTGCAGCCAATAATTTTTAAGCAGAGTTTACATGCAGGAAAATTCATTTATCTACTGAATAAAATGGTAAAATAAGTTTAAGTGGTATTATTATCACGATGAAAGTGGAAACACTTTATTGTTTTGACCTGAGTGTGTAGGCGGCCTTATCACCACTGAAAACGTAAAATATAGGCTTTTCGTTTTGCATAGTATTTTTAAGTATTATTACATACCACCAATATCCGATCGCTGTTTGCCTGGCTTCTTCTCTTTCCTGCTAATGAAATTATGGCGCTGTTTCGGAGGTGTTTATTGAGATAATATCACAGTTAATATTTTATGCTCAGTTTAGTAGTTTGACAACTCCACCCGACACCAGGGTAGACCCTATTGAGATAATATCGTTAATATTTTATGCTTACTTTGGTAGTTTGGCAGGATCATTGCCAGCAGATAGGCACAAACACCTAGATATAAAAAAGGACTACATTGATAGTCTAACATCCTATATAACTTCACATACACATAACAGCCTGTTACTACGTACGCCCACAGTTAATAAAACACGTAATTAACGTTACGTTATTAGTGTTATCAGTAAAGTGGCTTCTATACTTAAAAGGTCATGAAGCAAATTACTGTTTCACCACCTGCAGCAACCCTAGAACACTTCAAAGCCAATCGATGCATTCCACATTCCATAAACGCAGCCCAAAATTCCTTAATTAAAGGCAGGGTCTTTGACTTTCCTTAAAACCGTTATCTTAAACAGTTTTCAATAAACAGCCCCTTTCAGAATTTAGCATTCCTTTAAAAGCAGCGCCTTTAAAATTCTTTTCCTCAATTTTGATCGCGCGAAAAATCATTTGCATTTAAAAAATCTTAATTTTCTTAAAGGGACTAGGTCACGCTATTTTAGGTAATTTTGTTCAATTTCGTTAATTATGAGCTCTAAACGTTGACAGAGCAAGGCATTGGCAGAGCAAGAGTCTTTCATTTGCAAAATTACGGCCACATAACTACTGAGAATGATTTTCCAGCTGTGTAAATGACATTTTGATATAAACTGATATAAATTTGAAAAAAGGTGGGCCGACGTTTTTCAAATTTACCGAAATCAATCCATTTCAATCCTCTCCAGTTTTGTCCATCCATGTCTCTTCTTGGCTTCCCGGTGTTTTGTTACAGTTTTTCTATAGTTTTGAACAGTTATTTTGATATTTTAGTTAATTCTACGACCATTCGATCAGTGCTGAAATTGCCTAAAATTGCGTGACTTAGCCCCTTTAAACACCTTTTGATCTTATGTCAAAAGAAATATATAATTTTAAAGCTAACAAAATAGGCTTTCTTTTATTACATAAGAAAATCCAAACACTTCTTGTTGTTCTGGTGCTTTATGGTCTAATTTTCGATCCAGGAGAATTTTGTGATAGTCGAGATAAAAATTCGCAAAGATATCAGCTAAAAGTACACAAAAATTGAGATCAGTCCGACGAAAGATGATTTTTGACAAAATGTTTTTTTTAACCTGCGCCTATTACTGCAAAATGTAGCCAAACGCTAATCTAATTATAAATCGTGCATTCCTCGCACCCAAGATTGTTCTCGGACTCTGGGCCTTTATGCTATATCGTTTATTATCGATATTTGCGTGAGATTTTCCGGATTACATTTCCCTCGATCGCGGACTGATCACAGGCTTCAGAGATTTCTAGTCTCCACCGCACCCTTTCTCTCTTTTGATGAAGGATAGGAGCAAATTTCAAAACTAAACCAGAAAGCCTCAAATCGACACAAGGACACAAGGTGCAGTAAAATCAAGTTTATTCTATTTATTTTCGTCAGTGTAAACTAGCATTGGGCGATTTTTTTCCCCTATTTCTTACCTTTTCCCGTACTTGTAGGCTTTGAATATCAACCATATTCACCACAAAAACGCCTTATCTCAAAGTCTTTTCCTCAGTGGCTATATTGCCGCTAAAAGTCTTGTTCATGACTTTACGTTTGCATGCGTGGGCCGCCGCGTTACACTCATGTAAGAATCCCTGAAGTTTGGTAGTAACAGGGTAACTAAACTCAGAATTTCAAATGTTCAAAAAAACTCAAAATCTGTCAATTCCCTAAGAAACAAAGCACACGCGCGCGCTCTAGTCACGCCTGTAAACATTAGTGTTTTCTTAACATTTCAAATATTCTGGAAAGCACTTCTTGTAACCTTCTTTGAATGGGGCGAATTAACAGTTCTTTAAAAGCACTTCTTCCAACCTTTTAAAAAGGAACACCTGTAACAAGTTTTTAAAAGCACTTTCTTTAACCTTTTTAAAAGGGGCACCTTTAACGAGTTTTTAAAAGCACCTTTTCTTAACCTCTGTTAAGAGGGGCGCCTTTAACAATTCTTAAAAGTGCTGCTTTTAACATTCCCTAAACAATTCTTAAAAGCGCTGCTTTTAATCTCTTCTCTGTCACAGTAAAACTGGCCAAAAATGACAAACTTTATATTTTTAATTGTCTCTCTCCATGTAATTACACAAGCAATGAAAACTATACCTCAAATGAAAGAGAAAGGATAAGGCTACAACCAAAAAACTTTCTGAGCCTACAAAGTTGTTCCATTTTTTGCCAAGAAAGTAATGTATGCTTAAAAATTTGCATACATTATCATATAAATTGCAGTTGTGTTAAGCCAGAGGTCTCGTTGCAGTGAGGCCACCACATTCTGAACCTAGTTAATGTTCCACATCATATGGGGAAGATATCCTGAAAATTTGGCTGAAAAAGAATGAAAGTAGAATTTTTTATGATTTTTCTTGTAAACATACCCGAAAATCTGGAAATTTGATCCCACGAATATAATTTATTTTTTGCCTTGACCAGAAATTTGCAAAGGTGGAAAGCATTACCTCCCATAAAAGATAAGCGAATATGTTCCCCAAAAATACACATTTCAACCAACAATCACCAAGTCTGATGAGATGGAGACCTTTAAAACTGCATAAATTAGCATGAATTATATAATCAGAACTCAAATAATGACACAAATTTAGATCAGGCCAATAGAAATAAGCAGGAAAAAATGTTTTAAAATGTTCCCTGTCTAGTAATGACATGTACAGTAAACTTAAATGAGTTACAACAAGACAGAACATATTACACTTACTTGTGGGACCGTTGCTGAGGTGATGCAGTCCTCTATCACTCCTTCGTTGTTTCACTAATTGTGGCATCGTGGAAATACCTGAAAAAAAAAAAGGGGGTGGGGTAACCACCACTCTCCCCTATCATCTCTTGAGAGATAATACATTATCTCTCAAGACATGATAGACCCCACACTCAAAACAAAAAGGCATCAGTATGTAATGACAACAGACAACATGTAAGACAAGCACAAAAAATATAACAATGCTAAGGCAATTTTTTTTTGTTTTTTTTTTTCTTTTTCCTCAATAACACAACTTTATATACAGTACTAACATCATATACAATTCAAAATACCCCGGGCTTCATACTTACATATGCTCGTTCTGAAACCGTTTGGTGTGGAACACCCGATAACAGTTCAGTTCCTTTGTGACGTGCATGTGTAACCCCTGACACTGAGGTGCACTGCAGGAGGAGTACACTTGTTTGCGACCCCTTCCCTCCCTCACACACACCACACACTGTTTTTTCACGTCTACATAAATGGGACAGTGAACTAGGGGAAAAGCGTCAAAATTTATATTACGCACGGTTTCATTACTGGGGGGGGGGGGGGGGGCACCTGTTTCGGGGAGTTCACAGATGTCTCTAACAAGCTCCTCCCTGTACGATGCCAGCAGTGCTGGAAATAACAGTCGGTCATCGGACATTGTCCGACCAAATTTTGAAAATGTCCGGCCAATTTCACATTATGATCGGACACAATGACCGAACATGTCACCAGCACATCTTGAGTTGTCTCCTTCAAGGTGTTGTCAGTCAATAAATTATGTCCGGTCCAATTTGTCAAATGTCCGACCAAAAGGAAGATTTGAAAGGACACATGTCCTCTGAATAAAGAAAAATTATTTCCAGCACTGTGCCAGGGTGTAGCTAGCTGGTCGCCTAAGAGCTTCATTATCAGGGAACTTACATTGTTGTTCCTTGAAAAGGATGAAACTGTTCACAACAGCCATATCAATAAGGTGGAAAAATAAGGTTTTCCACCACGTCATGCACTTCCGCTGTACATTGTGGGTGGCCAGGATCTGATCTGATGGATCCACTGCATTCATGTACTGATTGTACATGTGGAAAACCTCTGGCTGTGGTACATCTGTGTTACTCCAGGTACCACCGGTCTTTCTCTTCCGGTTCACCTGTGTGGTCTCATTTGCATTGCCAGAGGTAGTAATCATTGACACTACCTTGTTGTCAACCCATTGCAATGCCAACACAGGTGCATCCCTCTCGCAATGCATGGTTCCCTTAGGCTTACCTTTGCCCCACGCCTTGCCATTCTTCAGACTTGCCGGGAAGTCCCTTCTGTTATCTATAATAGTACCAGTAACAAGGGTTCCACGATCAAACAAGTGCTTGGCAAGGGTCACAGACGTATAGAAATTATCGATAAATAAATGATACCCCTGGTCAAGATAGTTTTGCATTAGGGTCATAACAACATCATACCCAAGGCCATGCTTACTAACTACCCACCCTGCCTGCTTACCTATGTAGATATTGAAATCTTGAACATAGGCATTGGAGCTATCGGCCATCACCCATAACTTTATGCCCCACTTAGTAGGTTTATCCTTGATGTATTGTCGGATGCCTGATTGGTGTCGGGACTTCACCATGCGCTCATCTATGGCAACATGTTGCCTCGGCTGGTACAAGACCCTGCATCTTGTTTTAAAATACTGAACAAGAGTTTCTACTTTGTGTAACTTGTTACCAACAGGCTCGTTGAAGGGGTCCACGATATGCAGAAAAGCCATAAGGGCTGAAAACCGCACCCTGGGCATGATTGCTCAAGCCCATAGACCGTGGAACAAAGTAGACGTGCTCCAATATTTCTGTACATTCCCCACTAATTTTACTAACCCAAAATAAATCAAAAGAGCAATGAGCCTCAGGATCTCCTCAGATGTTGTTTCCTGCCAGCTTCCATCTGGTCGGGTGTAACACTTATATCCACCCTCAGCGATATGAAGGTAAGCATAGGTGTTGGTATGCAAAACAATACTCTCAACCATTTCTGCAGTAAAGAATAGCTGGAAAAAGTGTAAAGGTTTCACCATGCTATTCCTGAGGAGTGGACCCTCAAGGTGAATGCCAGGTGGTCGAACAGGGGTGAACTGGGGCTGTGGATATTGAGGGGGATTACCTAAATCAGGGTCATCATACGAGAGGAAAGCCGCCGCAGCACTTGCAGCTGCTGGGGCTGCAGCAGCACGAGCTGCAGGGCCTTTGCCCCGCTTGCCACCACATCCTTTCCCTTTTCCTATCTGGGGGACTGCATGAGATGCTGCAC
>OX421457.1:4670572-4773072 GCA_949126865.1 Montipora capitata | reverse complement strand
GCTCATATTCAATAAAATCTTTCTCGAGAACGCCAAAATCGAGCAAGCAAAAGAAAGGCTCTGCTAGCAGGGTGCCTGAATGTCGACCAAAGCCGGGATTTCTAGGTCGTTTTTGCATGATTTTTGATGTTTGGGAGCGTCTTAAATACATGATAGTTTTCTCTGAAAGCTTAGCCTTTTTTCATTTTTCCACAAACAAGGACTTTCCTCGAAGTAAGAGAAAAACTTAAACAGCAACCTTGCGGATGTACAGCATAATCCATCATTCGCCATATTGGAAAAGTTCTTGCACCTTTCGCCAAGGTCAGCGGAAAACTTGGTGGCTTATGACGTCATTGCAGACTGCTGGAACCCGCGTTTTTGGCGGGAAATTGAATGGGTTGGTCCCGCTTTTTTCGACGGTAAGTTGTACCTCATTTGACGATGCGTTTTAGAAAAACAAGCACAAATTTTGAAGACAACCAAAAACAAGTTAAGTAAGTAAACAATAAACTTATCGAAACAAAGCATTAAGCTTCGAAGAAAGCTCGAAACGCGTCAGGGTTTCACATTTAGAACTTTACGGTAATTAATTTACCATATATATCATCCCAGTCGATTAAACTCTTTTCTGTAGTTTCACTTCCCCAATGACGCATGACAGTTTCTTTAGAAGCAAAACCCCTCTATTTCTATTTTTTTTAAACATACGTGGTTCCACCGTCGAACAAGGAGCAAAGAAGAGAAAGAGAGAACAAAAAAAAACTGTAAGCAGGCGACGAGTAACCGATGCTCAACGTGAAAGAGGGCGACTGAAAGCAAGAGAAAACAGGCGAAAAATCCGTGACAATTAACAAATAAATTCCATGTTGCCGCGCGTCTGTTCAGTAATAGATTACAGATGACGTCCAAATATAGCCGAGTGTGTCACTGATGCTCTTACCACAGTTTGACGTCTTCTGTGATCTATTAGGGAGCTTTAGCAACGACAACGGAGACGGCAACGAGAACGTCACAAATTTGCATATTTAGTGAGCAAAGGCAGTAGCTTTGCACGCTCTGCACGTGCATCTTTTCATTTCGTCGATTTCTTTGCCGTCGTCAGCAAACCAACAACCTAAAATGACCACATTTGAGGTTTTAGGGAGAACGTAAGCACTTGAGGATAAATTTTTATTTTCTCCCCTAAATTGAGCGCCGTTCATACTCATACCTGCCAACTCTCCCGGTTTTCCCGGGAGTATCCAAGTTTTTCATCAAATCTCCCGGTCTCCCGGTTAGAGCACCTAATCTCCCGGGAAATACCTACCTTTTTCAACATTTGTTCATTAATTTCGTTATCTTCGAGATGTCAAAAAGGAAAATAAAACAAGAAGTGGATTCTAGTGCTCTCATTTGAGCTGTTCTGGTTCGGAAAACGTAAAACGGAGCAATCAAATTGATATAGGCTATATTTAACAAGTCCCGTAATTGGTCAGAAATCAGCCAATTAAATTGCACAACACCTGGTAGAAAGTTGGCGCGGTTATGGGAACAATAGCAATTGCTGTTCTAACAGAGAAACGTCGGGAAAATTCGGAAGGGCTTTTATTCGGGTGAGAGTATTCAAATATTGTCGAACATGACATTCTTACAATGCAAAGATTTTTAGATGTCTCCAGATTTTTGTACTCTGGGGGTTGGCAGGTATGCATACTAGCTTCGTTCTTGAGGGTTTGTCACTCCTTTGTCACGTTAAAATGCTTGGAATAGTCGCGAAGCGATTACAATAACGCGAATTCACATTTAACGACGACGTTCTCGTTGCCGTTGCCGTCGTCGTTGCTGAAGCTCCCTATTACTGAACAGAAGCATGGCAACATGGAATCTAGTTGTTTTATATATTAAAGAATGAAACTTTATCGCATAAAAGCTGATGGTGACGTCAATCGTGGGTCTGTCCTCAAATACACCATAGGCATAGTTATTATACAAACAACGATAGAGAGGGAGAACTAGA
Organism: Montipora capitata; assembly: GCA_949126865.1. Taxonomy (NCBI): domain Eukaryota; kingdom Metazoa; phylum Cnidaria; class Anthozoa; order Scleractinia; family Acroporidae; genus Montipora; species Montipora capitata. Next base: position 4,771,094 of record OX421457.1, on the reverse strand, counting down.
AACAGCTCGAATAAAAAGGAGAGCTTATAGTGACGAGCAGCGGAAGAAAGAGAACGAGCACGAGAAAACAGGCTGAGTGATGGTGACTAAAATAGCCAAAAGAGCAAGAAAGGGCACCGGAAAATAGAATAATTTACAGTAATAATTATTTATGAACAGGCTGGACTGGTCCTATGGCAATCAGACTACTTGTAAAAAATATCTGAAAACAAGATCATAAATAATATGAATAATTGAGGAGGTCTGCTTTCTTTGCCGTTCTCGTCCTCCCAAAGCGTTAAATTTCTGAATTTTAGGTTATGTGGAGGACGTGAGAGGTGACCCGGCAATAAGTTTTCATTTTTCTTTCCTCAACACCATACCGTTCATACCATTTTATTCGTACGATATTAATAAACACTATTTAAGCCAAAAATATTGTAATAATGGTGAAATTATTCATTTACTCATTTTGCCACACTGCATCCATTTAAAAAAGAAAAGTTTACAAGATAAAAAGAAAAAGTGGCGAGGAAACTTAAATGAAACCACGGGCCTTATATGAAATTAGGTTTCCTCACGAATAATAACAAGGAGGGGTGATCATAAAAAAAAGCGGAGGGAGGAGGTCGAGAGCCAATTTTATATTAAAAAGCAATATACATAAACATTAATTTTTTTTCTTGATTGAATATTTTGTAATAAATAATTGCTTTTAAGCTTATTCAGTGACGGTTGCAAGAGATGAAGAACTAGTGATATCTGAACTTAGATTATTAAAAAACTTTGGGCCTTGAAAGAAAACAGAAAATTGACATATATTTGTTCTGCAATATGATAAGAAAAAAGAAAGTGCATGCCTCGTGTTATAGCTATCGATACGATTATTCAAGAAAAATAGAGTATCAAATTTTGAAGGAAGATTAGAATTGCAAAAAAAGAATACATAAATTGACCTCATTGAAACAAGAAAATGTCTTGTAATTTAAGCAAGTAGAGTGCCACGGTATAAATACCATGAACTTGGTTTTAGTCACATTCAAAGAAATTTTGTTGGCCCCAAACCAATCTAAAAGCTTGTTCAATTCAGCATTTAGGATATCATTCAATTATACTGGGTCTTCGTTAGAAATAAATAAATTTGTGTCATTGGCAAATAAGATCTGTTCAAGTTGAGAAAGCTTGTGTAAATCATTGACGTACAGAAAAAAGAATAGAAGGCCAAGAATTGAGCCTTGCGGAACACCACAGCATAATGATCTTTCTGCGGGTGGATCTTTTACCGTTGAATTCCACATATTGATATCTCTGGGAAAAGTAACTCTTAATCCACTCCAACGCCAAACCTCGAAATCTGAAGTGCTCTAGTTTGTCTAAAAGAATACTATGGTTTACCGTATCAAATACTTTAAACAGAACTAAAAATACTCCAATTGCATATTCCTTGGAATCGAGAGCGGAAGAAATTTTGTCGTACAAGTCAATGAGAGCCAGAAAAGTTGCATGAATATAAATGTGGTATTGTCAACACAAGTTAAATAGGACAACAGCTCACTTTCGGTTGCTGTCTGTGGCTCTGTGCCTATTGCCTACTAGAGAAGCAGTGGTAGCTGTAGTGTGTGGAGCCTGAACCGCAGTTACCGCATTATGTGAAGGAACTGTAATACGTCAAAAGCCGATGACCTGAGGCCTCCAATTTCCATAGTTCTCCTTGGGGACATCGTTTGGGCCGTCTATATTTTATAAACTTTCCCGAGAAAGACTGTGTTTCTAAGCCAATCAAAGCGCAATATCTCCGCTGATGTGGCCTCAGGTCATCGGCTTTTGACGTATTACAGTTCCTTCACATGATGCGGTAACTGCGGTTCAGGCTCCACACACTACAGCTACCACTGCTTTTCTAGTAGGCAATAGGCACAGAGCCACATAAATTAATGACTAAGAAAAACAACAAGAGCATAAAAGGCCTACTCATAACAGAGGTCTGAAAAAACACACTAATACTGTGTGTAATGTTTCTCTCAAGATATAATCAACTGGAGCTCACGGCTCCTACATTTTGACTCAAAGAAAGTAGTGAAGAAAACAAAGGGAGAAGTGTGACTCATACACTACGGCCTCCACAGCTGCTGCAGTTACCGAAAATACCAAGACTATTGCAGCTATTGTTGCAAATAGTTGTCCGAGTATACCTCACGTGTCACAGCCTCTACGTCAATTGCACGTAGATGTACTACAGTTACTGCGGTTGCTTCATCTAGCAAGGCGTGCAACTACAACTTACACACAGGTACATTGAGGTTGACAGCATACAAACTAGTCTTCAACTGAATTTGGCATTATACAAATACCTGGGTGTGGTCCGAGGCATAATATGCTTATGGGACTCAAGCACGCACGATGACGACGTCTTCGAGAACGCCACAAAACAACAATGTGCTTAATAAACGTAACCAAAGGCTTTGCAGCCCCTCACGAACGTTTACGTTTTTGTCAACTTCCTCGTCCTGAAAACGACGTGATATGACCAAATTTGAAATTTTGTGAAGGACAAGAGCTCCAGGCGATGAATTTTCAATTTCCTCTCCAAGTATCTATTCCTTTTATTCCAATTTTATCCCTGGAATGTTGAGACAAACTTTCGACGACGAACGACTAGGAGTAATCACGAAAACATTACAATAACGGAACTGAACGTTCTCGTGACCGTCGTCGTAGTTTTTAAATGGAAACTGTCACGAAAAGCGCATACGCTAGCGTCTTGTAAAAACTTGAAAAGTGTTAGGTTAACTTTTTTCAAGTTGAATCGACAAATTTAAAATGGTGTCCACTGGCGAGGGCCATGGTGGACAAAGGAGAAACTCCGGCGAATATGCGTGACTCACGCGTGAATCCATGATGGCGGCTAGAATTTTCCGTGGGCTCGAGAGCAAACAAACTCGAGCATGCGCAGCTCATGACAGTGCCCCTTTAATTGCTTAAGCCCTCTAATACTGGTCAGCTTACACCAAGCACCACATATTTTCATCTGTGTCAGAAATCGTAACAGGAATCGCTCAGTGCTTGAACAGTGAAGGAGTAGGTTAAGCCTGAGGCTTTATTTACCACTACCGAGATTTGATGATGATGGTGATTTCAAGTTCCCTTTCTTCCCAGAAGCTCATTTCCGGTCTTTTCAAATTAAGAGAGAAAGTTGTCTTTTATTTGTAGCTCTTTTCTCGTCTGTTAGCTACAGATATATAGTTACCTCTTAAAAGAAAAATTCAAGATAAAAGAGGAGAATTTTCATGCTTTTATGACAAGAAACAGCCTGCCGTTTACCTTTTGCCGTTTTACGTAAACGCACAGAACGCAATGCTAAATATTACTCATTAGCATCACGTTAACGAAAAACGGGAAACGTCAGGCCGCTGTTTGCCATAAAGTGTGAAAATTCTCTTATTCTAACTTGTGTCTCAGTCTCTTTAAGAGTTTCTTGATACTTGTAGCTACAACAAGTTGCAAAATTAGTGGAGAGAATTCACCTTCTTGGGGAGTAATTAATTTGCCTATTATCTCCCACAATGCAGCCCTCCCCCCCCCCATCCCATCAATGTTGCTACAAGCAATTGCAAAAAGAGTTGAGACACTCACCGTTGATAACCGTACAATGCGTGTCATTCAAGTCAGCGCATCCGCAACCCCCCTTACCCCCCAAGCAAAGTTGTTTCCATTTCCACTTGGCACTCAAAACAAAGGGTATCAACATTGACAAAGGGGGGAGGGGAGGGAGGGGCGTTGGTACTTTTCTTATGAATTGGAAGAGGGGTTTTAGGAAGAAGAGGTGAATTCTCGATTCAGTGTCTCGACCTTTTTGCAATTGCTTGTAGCAATATTAAACACTTAATGACTGGTCCCAAGGGAAACAGTTCATTTTGTTTCCCGAGAATCTCAATGTTTCCCCGAGGCGCCCGCTGCTGGGGAAAAAAACTCAGCTTTTAAACAAATTTTTAACAGTCAACATTGAAAGGGGGGAGGGAGGGGGAAGTGGAAAAGGTTGGAATTGTAGGTACGGCGGGTATTGGTAGCTAGAAAAGCTGTTTTTGTTAACGCGGAGTGTCTCACTAATTTTGCAACCCGTTGTAGCAGGCAAGAAAGAGCTTATATCAAAAACGTTTCTTCAATTTTTGGCAAAACCGTCGCGCAAATCTTAGTTCGACTTTTGTCGTTTGCGGTAAACTTGATGATTAATCTCTCTATTGTATAACGTAAACAAGGTGGAATAGTCGAGAATTACTTGAAGGTTGTGTTTTCACTAGGACAAGTTTGACTAGTTAAAGTCGGAAAAGTCCGGAAATTCAGTGAAAACAGCTTGTCCTATGTTAAGCGAGTTAAAAATGCAAGCTGTTTTCACATGAAAAAACAAGGGATTATCTCGCCTTTATGACAGGAAATTCCTGCAAAGTTATACTACCTCGCGAGATGGTATAACTTGTCCTGGTAAATGCCGCAGCCAATCACGTTGCCGGTAGTGACAAATGCCTGCCAAATCGTGAACTGCCAAATATTTTCTAGACGCTCGCGCTCGCCTCGTGGTTCACTTTGGTTTTGAAATGGCAGACGAATTCACTCGTAATACCTTCCCGTTCCGATTTACAATTCCTCCGGACTCATTAGATCCCTCAGTTCCTCGGCCAGGACCATACCTATTTCATGGTGGCGGTATGCAGAACCCGCAGTACCCGCTTTTGAGCACAAATGCTCTACAATTTGTGCCAGCCACATCTCTTCGCCCCTCATCATCTTCACCCGTATCCACAAGCTCCGGCGAAAGCGGCGAAAACAGTCCGACCGAAAGATCTGTTAACGGAAATCGATGTCCCAATTGGTCGGACGCTGAGACAAAATTTCTTTTGGAAATATGGAGGGACAGTTCCCCTATTAGTAGTAATTTGAATCTTCTGAGTAAACGGCCTAAATTTCACAGTGAAAACAGATGTCAAGTTTAACTAGTAAATGTCGGTCTGTAAACAAACACCTAGAAAGAATGTTCAGCTAGTTCATCGGCCTAGTGAAAACACAGCCGAAATAGCGCAAAGTTGTAATCTTAAGTCACCTTATCGTCGCCATAGCAGACATTGTAAAACTCTTCAACTGACGTCAAGAATGGGATTCAAGACACGTAATCTTTACCAATCACAACCAACATAGAGCAGGAAATGCTGTCACCAGTGGAAAGTGCTGGAAAACTTGTAGAGAAGGACATATACAAGGTAATCTTGTAATCGGTGAAAATCACGGGGAAATGGCAAGTAGTGCAAAAGCGAGGAAAACACGCAAGCTAATTCTAAGCATGAAACGTGAGCTTTCAAATTTGTCTACGGTGGTCAATTTATCATGTCAACCCAGTGGATATAGGTTTTTGTATTCCATTAAATCCATCTGGACCCTGGCCAAGTCATGTTATAATGCATTGCCGCTTCTTTTTCCTCATTAGTCGAAGTGTATGTAGGAGAAGGTTCTGTAGTTCAGTATTGGACATTAAAGCCTAAGTAATTTTTTTTAGAAAGCTAAGCGCAACGAAAGAAAATAGTTTGATAAAGCCATAACCACTCTTCAGACACAATTTTTAAAAATGAGCTTATGATTTCTTCGCGAAAAATTCCTGAAGTTTTATAATGCGTCGATTACAGCTGATGAAAGGAAATCAACCGATCAATTTTAAATAAGACATATCTTTTCGCGGACTCTTTGTGTTTCACTCAACACTGAATATTTCTTATGAATAACACTTACTACCTCTAACAGGATAATTGATAAGAATGTCATTAACTTGGAAACAGCTCAAAAATCCGTGAAAAGATTAATACTATTAATTTCGGATGATCGAAAATGTGTATCTCCACCTGCCAAAAGGGTAAAAAAAAAGTTAATTGGTGTAATATTTTTAAGTAGCCTCTCTGTCGCTTGAACTTCGTTTGCCTCGACGACTTTTTTGGGGGAAGAGAAATCTGTTTTCACGGCAGAGTCTTTTTGGTTCATTAAAATGTTTTGCTTCGGTGATGAAAACTTTGATTAACAGTACAATCTCGAGAATTTTATTAAATATCCTAATTTTCACCGCTGAAGTCTTTTTTCTGAGAACTCCAAGAAACATGTTCGCTAACGTCTCGTCTACCATTTAGAAACTCATTTAAGGTTTTTTGAATCAATGAGTTGGAGATAATATAAATTTCGAATTAGGGGAACGTTGTTTGTCCTTAGATAAATGTAAAGATAACTTATCAACGCCTAATTAAACCCGCAAATGATATCTTAGATATAAAAGACACGGGCGGTATCTCTATGCCAGTGATATAGCATCTATTTATTTGCTTCACAGCTTCTTGTGGACAAAACAACGACTTTGCCGAAAACTTGCCTTCTGCTTCTAGTTTGGATTTCTTCCTTTAGCTGACAGGAATTGCTGTAAGTAAAGGTGAGTCTATGAGGTTTAATGTTTCATGCACAAACTTCACTGAGAAAAATAACATGTTCTCCGGCTTTGTGAGTTTAGTTAACCAAATTGCGCTAGCTCTCACGATGATTCATCAACGTGTAAAAAATGATTTCAGCACGTTTTTCATTCGCAGTGACCACTTTCGGTCTTTTTTACACAACAAAGCAACTTTCAAATTCATTTTCTTAGAGCAATAGAGCTAACCCCAGGGAATAAATGACCCTAGTTCAGTCTAGAGGTTTTTATTTCTCAGCAAAGGTCTACCGCGAAACAAAGGAAGTAGTTAAAAACGCCAAAGGGAAAATTGGTCATCTTTAGTGAAGCAGAAACGATGAAACCACAGACTGGCAATGAGCTCCAGAACTCAGAACATTGAAATTCGAGCAAAGTGGTTCGATTTAGTCTGGTGTTAATTTTTGCTAAAATACTTTAAGGTCGATATCGTAATTAAAACTACATACAGTTGTGATCATTGACAAGTCACGGTCATGCTTCTTAGCCAAAATTGCGGCGGAAATGCCAAGCTAGTCAGAGTTTTGAAAAAGTAAGAGTTGGCAAAATTGCAAGTACTTTACGTTATATTAGGCAACTTTAAAAAGTTTGAAATTTGAGGAGATCAAAATCAACATGGCTAATCCCAAAATGTTCCCTATGTATTACAAAGCATCTTAGCTGAACACTGAGGAGTGCTTTAAATACCCTTTTTCGATGCCGTTTAAGCCAAGTTTTAATTTCGAAGCGCCTGCCTCCGGTCCTAGTTTAAACAACTGAGCTGTTTGCGAATTGAAGTAAAAGTACCTTGTTAACTTTGTAGTCAACTGATAAAAGTCACAACTAGAAGTTGGTCGAGCCGAGCTCAGACCGTTCTAATCAATTGAACAGGAGAAGCCATCTCGTTCATCTTTTGTAAGGCCACTCTGAGGAAAACGTTTTGCTCCGACTGAAGATATGTTTAACAACTTCGGTTGGGAATCTTACCGGGTGTGTTTCTCTAGGCTTTTCAATTTACCTCAGTCTTAATCAGAAAACGTTCAAATTAATCCACTATTTTCTGGCAATATCTTCGAGTTCATTCCAGTTTCTGGGCCCGAGGGTAAATTGTCAAAATCTGATCGTGACAAAGATATCGTAGTAAAGAGAGCGACTTTTGAGCAGTTGCTATTAAAGGCTGACCAAAGTTTTATTCAAAGCTTGGAAATGGGACATAACCGCGCTTCTCCGTTTTGCACAACAGACATATCTATATACTGGGCCATTCCATTTAAAATCCATCCATTTCACCCCTTGAGAAGTAGGAGATCAAAGTGCCGACACATTCCCCCTTCAGAAAAAGTTGATATTTTATTTCCGCCCTCAGAAGAATGGGGTTTTTTCCAATACCCTTCAGAAATATTTGAAAGATGAGAGAGTGCCGACACATGGACCCCCTCAGAAATGCTCTTCAGACCCCCACCCCCCCCCCCTCAGAAAATCTCGTCAACATAGGGATGTGGATTTTAAATGGAATGTCCCCACTCTATGTTTTTTGATAGCGTTGACAGAAAATAAAAAAATGCAGATTTGATTTTAACGTACTCGGTGAAACATTCTAGTTCGCTAATACAGCACCGTTTGCTTGCACTGAAACTTCATTGCAGAACAGAGGCTCTTTATATTAGAACAAAGAAACGCCCTCCGCGCCGAAAGTCTGATTTCGCCAAATAGCCCCGAGACTTGCTGACATCTCGAGTCCTTTTCGCCACAACTGACAATTTATCCAGTTAACTGCAAGTCCTTATCCTTGATCGATTTAATTATCTCGAGTCAGAACTTCGATGAATTAGAATTCATGGTTATGCTAAAAAATAAAAGGAGGAGTTTGTAGAAAGAACCCGGCTTTCCCCGTCCGAGATGCCTTTAAGTACGTTTAATGTCAGGGAAACTGTTAAAGGAATTTTAACAGTTGCAAGATTCGCTTTGAACTTGAAGGTGAGTGAGTGACTAATAAACTTCAATATTTTCCCTTTGCTTTGCGTCCACATTCCATCGTAGGAATGATTTTTTTTTTTTTAACTTAAAGGAAGGAAGTTGTTTTGTTGAATGAACAATATTTGAATACTTGAACACAAGCGAACGAAGACGAAAATTGAAAAAAAAATTGCATTATTTGCGATTATTTGATGTTGTTTGCATTGAGTGATGTTGGCGAAGCAATGTAAATGCAGGTAGATTTGCAAGAACGCCCGTTCAAGCAAACGTAGAGAGTGAAAGAGTGATTTTTGTACGCTCAAATTATTGGTTATTTCATGCAAACTGCAGCCGGGTACGGCAAAGAAATACTAAAATGCGTGCTGCACGTGCGACACGGGTTTCTTACTGACTCATTTTAGAGAGCCGATATTTCTTCAGTTCTTCGATGAACGGCGAAAGTCAGGCTGAAATTTGCGTTTTGTCAAAAATCAGGGAAAGATATTTGATTTTAGCTGATTCCTTCCGTGCTCGCTAGCAACTTATCACAAAAAGGGATCCTGGGAATAAGAGAATTTTCATGTTTTTATGACAAGAAGTAATTAACCTGCGGATAACTGTTTGCCGTTCAAGCACACGCAATGCTAAATCTCTTTCCTACTGTAACAGTTTCGTGTTGCTGTCGTCGTTAAAAACGATAATACGAAATTGCAACGAGCGAGGTCCCTCGAGGAAGTAAAAGCGGATATTTTCCAATGCCAAACATTAGCACGTGTATTGAAGACTTCTAGAATATTGCCAAGGTATAGCACTTTGTGGAAGCCGAAACTGATAACGTCTTTTAAAACGTTTATTTACAAACCAAGGGTACCTCAACGCTTGCAAAGTCCCTTTAGGTGAAATTGTCCTTCTAGTACCTTGCAAAACGCGCTACATATCTTACTTTTTTCCCTTGTAACTCCTAATATCCTTATCTTACAAAGGAAGTCTTTGAGGAGTGTTTCCTTAAATTGAGCGGTTTCCTTTGGTTTTTTATCGCTGTCTGCGTTCCTGTCGTTGATTGGCAACAAAATATCTAGCCAATTTTTCAACCAATCACAAACAACCAAATATACTACCATTGTTCGCACGTATTTTCCCGCGCTTTTATTGGTTAATTCAACTCTGATGCCAGCCAGTTTGATGAATGAGACAATCCCTCTGTTCACACTGTGGATCGATCCATAAAATTTGATGCCATCTAAAACAAGGATATCATCCAAGACTACATTTCTCTAAGGTACGGTTGCAGATTTGTAAACATATCTCTAAGTTGTACTTCGACATTTCAGTAATTGTGGACGCGCGGTGTTGTATTAGAAGTCTGCATAGAGGTTGCGTCGCTGGATTCCGGGCCTAGGGCCCGTTTCTCGAAAGCCCCGAAACGTTTCCGGCCTTTTTCGGGTGTCATAATTCTCTCTGTATCTTATGAACGGAAAGTCAACAAACTTCGGTATCGTTTTGCTTTTCTTATATTGAAAACATGTTCAAAGATCAGCTTATGAAAAACGGCCGAAGGCAGTTTCGGAAATGGCTTTTCGGGTCCGAAAAGTTATCGGGACTTTCGAGACACGGGCCCCTGGTCCCCGTTTCTCGAACGTCCCGAAACTTTACGGGCCATTTTCGGGTGTCACAATTCCCCTTGTATCTCAAGAACGGAGAGGCGGGATTTTAAGTCGTCAAACTACACAGTAATTTTTCTTTTTGTTATCTTTAAAACATGTTAAAAGATCGGCTTTCCAAAACAAGCGGTTGGCAGTTTCAGAAATGGCTTTTCGGGTCCGAAAAGTTATCGGGACTTTCGAGAAACGGGCCCCAGCTCTGTTTCGAGCGTTAACCCGATTTCCGTGTCATCAGAGCGAATTCAGGAATTGTGGACTGTAATTGTTTTATGGTGGATATGAAGGATTTTTGCTATTCGTGGAACTACGGTCACTTGAATATACGAATAAATTTGTTGAATGAAAAGCGTTCATTGCTTCTGTAGGGATTGAGAGTGAGGGCCTACGTTAAAAAATAGATTTCTTTGAGATTTTGTGTTACCCTGGTGTAGTAATTAATACTAACCTAATGACCAACTATTTCTGTGTTTCTGTATTTCTTTCTACGGTTTGTATTGACGATTTCTGTATAAAGCTCTACAAAACTTTACACTCCACCGTTTATTAGTATATTTAGACTGTTTTCACTTTTAATCGTTAGGAAGCATAAGTCTATTTCTCCTAAGCGAAGTGACGATAGAACGAGGGAAGTCTAATACCTCGTTATTCTAATCATTTCCACGATTCCGACTCGTTCGGCGTGCGGAAATTTCAGCGTGAATTTGTATGAACGATGTAGATGTGAATGTTTAGAGTCCTTCACATAACTTCAAATTTAGTCATTCCGCTTCGTTTTCAGCAAAAAAAGAATGCAAAAAATGTACCAAACGTATGTGCGCGGCGTGAAGATCCATTAGGGAGCTTAAGCGACGACAACGGCGATAACGTCATCTTAAAATATAAATTCGCGTTATTTTAATCGCTTCGTGACTATTTCAACCTTTTTAATATGACAAGGGTGTGGTAGTTCCTCAAAAGAGACACTCGTCGGAACGGCGCTTAATTTAGGGGAGAAATTAAAAATTTATCCTCAAGTGCTGAAGTTCTTCATAAATGCTCAAATTTGGCTATTTCACGTTGTTGTTTTGCTGACGACGGCAAAGAAATGGACAAAAGTGAGAAACGCACGTGCAGAGCGTGCAGAGCGTGCAAAGCTATTGTTTTTGCCCACTAAATATGCAAATTTGTGACGTTCTTGTTGCCGTCGCCGTTGTCGTTGCTTAAGCTCCCTATTGCCATTGCTTTGAAACGTTTCGATCTTGTCGACCTTCTTTTGTCTACACCCAAGCGCGTGATGTTGGACGAAAGCGTCACCGTACATTTGGGCTTGCCTTTCTACAAAGATGAACAAGATTTCGATCGAAAGCCCATTTTAAACGCGCGTATTCAATACTTTCCGGAAAAAACCATCCTTTAATGTTTCGATATTTTAGTTCTCTTGAATTCCACTGTAACCAATATTCACAAGCATACAAATATATAGTGAAAATAAAAGAAAAATTATCAGGAAGGAATTCAACCCAAGAGAACAAGTTTTAATACTTCGGCACTAGGCAGCACATTGCTGGCAAAATGAATTAGTTCTTGTTGGCCTCTGTTACGGCGGGAAAATGGCTGCGCAAATCAACGAAATGAACGTTAGGTGAAACACATTTTCACTTCTGTAGTTAAGAAGGATAATAAGCCAATGTGGCTCGAACGGCCACAACGTGAACCCGGGAAGCGGGACTCGCATAGGAAAGGAACGGGGATGCCGGTCGTTTCGCTCAGGGGTGTAAATTTCGGATTTTGGTCTCACTTAAGGTGTTCTGGGCAAAACGCCATCAAATAATAATAATAATAATAATAATAATAATAATAATAATAATAATAATAATGATAATGATAATGATAGTGATAATGATAATGATAATGATAATGATAACGATAAAAAAAAATAATACGGTATTTATAGAGCGCTAATTCCCAAATAGTCTAAAATCAGGAATAAACTAACTGAAAAAAAACTAGATTAAAGGCTATAAAACTAAATCATAAGAAGCTTTAAAAAGCAAAGTCTTCAACTTGGATTTAAAAGAAGAAAGGGAACAACAAGATCTGAGTTCCAACGGAAGGGCATTCCAAATACAGTCGTGAAGGTCTCGTTTAGGTTTACACGCGAAGAACTATGAAAAAAATATATTTAATATCTCTTTTAGGGGCAAAAAAACCCTGGACCACGCCCAGATTGGTCTCCTTTGGGCGTTTAATTCCAAATGAATTCGGGTTTTTCAGTGCCTAGGTTTAATCCTGTGACCTATGTAAAGCAAAGTTGCAGATATATGGGACCAGTACTGTAAGCTATCAAGACAAGGCCATTAGAAATTCGGTATCTATTTGACGTTTTTTAAGAAAAACGTAAGGGAGTTAAATTTAAGTGGTCTTTAATCTGAAAAATGCAGAGAGTCATACTCTTTATGTCAAAATGATTTTATTGGTAAATATCAGTGGACTTTTGTTAGAAGATGTTATCGTGCTTTTATAAGGCACGCAAAGAAATGTCGCATCGAGCTCTCAAAACTGGGAATGTTATCTTATCTTACTTAGAGCAAAACTTTGACGTCACAAATGCGCCATCCAGCTCGTCAGCTGTCCGATCAAAGGGTTCTTTTGTTTCGGGAATTTTTACATTTGAATAACAAGATATTGTTTGTTAACAGGTAGCTCTTCTGAGGATGCCTCTGACTCTTGATAGTTTTCAAGATACGTTTCGGCTAATTCTTAAGCCTTCATCAGTCATATGAAAGCGAAGTTCGTTATCATACGCTATTTAAAGTAACGTAGCGCGAAGCTTGCGCGCGCTTTTCGCACGCTTTTCCTCGAAGCCTGGCACTCTACTTTGGACCCGAATGCTGGGAACGATCATATCCGTACTTCCAGAGGCCTACAAAGGCATCGCGCGAGCATGAATTGCATGGTGACGCGCGCAAGCCTCGCGCTACGTTACTTTAAATAGCGTATGATAACGAACTTCGCTTTCATATCACTGATGAAGGCTTAAGAATTAGCCGAAACGTCTGTTGACAAATATCAAGAGTCAGAGGCAAAGCTTTTTCCATGGAACGTATGACATCTCCTGACTACACTTTTTCCATTTTTAGGTATTTCTTCTATTGTATGGTAAAAAGCGTAGTTTTCTGCCGAGTTCACCTGACAAACTACCTCTTATTTTCTCTTCAATGTCGACAGCTCAGTTGGGCTATTGTGAGTGAGATCGTGCCAGCGCAAACCAAGCCAAATGCGTACCGGTACACTCAGGGCTCTGGCTTCCGAGTCGGACTGCTATAAGACGGTGATTTTGAACAATCATATTACAATCAATCTTATTATAAAAAGGGAACTTTACTATAAAATAACTATCAATAATATTACAGAATTTTCTGGGAAACTATGTCTGAAATTATTCAGACGAATATAAATTTAGAAAGACTAATAAGAGCATGCTACAGAAATTTATTCAATCAAGTTGAATTTAAAATATTTTAACGGTTTTAAAATTGACGTATTACTAAAAATATAATCACGATTTCATAGGTTGCCCAACTACCGAAACAACGGCTTATAAAGTATTAAATTTATCGTTTACAGCCTAAAAACACCATAACAAACAGTATTTCTTTCCGGGTCGTTTAAGCCGAAAATATATTGCACTAATTTGGCCCAACAGGTTTAAATTTAGGAAAGATTACGTGTTCGGTCTGTTAAAAGATACCATATCATTGCTGGGAATACAATATTGAATGTTTTGTTGAATCCATTCCGGTAGGTCGTATATACAACAGAAACATTTTATACTTAAACGAACTGAAATATCAGTTACAAGTTTGTATAGTGTTAGTTAAGAGAGCTGACACTTCAATTTTTGACAAAATATTGTTATATACTGATCTTGGCAAGTTTCTGCATCAAAGATTTGGGAATCTACGTCTTTGAAATTCAAGTGTTTGTCAGGGTGCAACCATTTTTGAGACGCAGATGACGATGGTTTAATTTTCAATTCTTGTGAAGGAACACTGACGTTGAGTTAAAATTAATGCTAGATTCTCTTTTTTTCTTACTCCAAAATAGCCGCGATTGTGCAACATGGAAACTTAGTATACTTTTAAGAAAGAGTGCAAATCCCTTCTATAGAAAATCCAACAAAGCTTATTGGCTCTTTTTGTTCCCCATTGTTTAGCCTTGACAGCTTGGTGCGACCAGACCCGGGCGGAAAAAACGTCATGGCCGGGGGAAGGGGGGGGAGGGGAGGGGGGGGGGGGGCAGAGACAGTAGTCAAAGGTCCGGGACTCCATTCTTCTATTACAAGTCTTGATTTAAAATTGATTGATTATTTATACGAAATAACGAACAGGGCTCGGTACATAGTGGGTTATACTTATGCAGACGAAAGAAGCGAAACACCCCCTACGGAAGACACACCTCTTACTCTCCAACACCCTACTTCCTGGTGACTGCAGCGTCCTAAACTTAAATGAAGTTGAATTTAGGGTACAGAGAAAGGAGCTGGATGAAAGAATCGTCCCTTTGAACTCATAATGGTGATCTTGATTTAATCATCATCATCAGTTTCGCAGATAAAGTTCCAGTTGGGTGGAAAAAAAATCAGTATTCATGATACTTATATTCGGTCACCAGAACACATATAACTTATCGTAAAACTGATCTGCGAAGTTGAGATTATATGCTGTTCGAGAGATCATCGCAGTGAAAAGAGCAACTTGTAGGGGCGAAAAAAACCCCGAAGAAGACCGGGGTTTGAAAGGGATTTGGACTAATGACAGAACGCGATTAACCTTCGCATTGCTCTACCACCTGCGCTTTCAAACTTTTTCGGAACTGTACAAGTGCGAGTTCATTTATATCCCGAACAAATTGAATTCGTGGTAGGGAATACACGTGAAATATCGTATATTTGAACCGCGGAGTTGAGATGATTGCTTCGAGAGAGTTCATCGAAGTGAAATGAGCAACTCTCTAATTGCGTAAGTTGCCCCTTTCATAGCGATAATCTCTCTGACAGCAATCGATTCTTATATTGACTCTATGGGTGGTTTTTCCGTTACGTCAAAGCCAGCATGTTGGTGGACCAAAACAAGAGATCTCTCATCAGCTTCTTTTGTTCACATACCAGCACTTGTCTCTTTCTTTGTTATCTACGTCATAAGAGATTAGTTGCAGACCACCTATAACCTATGAACTCTAAGAAAATCCACAAGCAACCAGCCTACGCTCTTTTTTGCTGATTCCGCTCTGAAATCAGTCTGATATTACACCAATGAACTTTGAAACGGCTATACGGAAGGCACATTCACTCGTTGTAGGAGTTTCGTTCCACTGAAGCCTTTTCGGATCACTTCAATCCACGTGTCCAAATTTGGTGATCACATGTCATTCAAGTACAATACACTGTTTGGCGAATGCTTTTCATTAAGTAACAGCAGCATCATATCGAATGATTATATGAGGAGCTGAGATTATTTCTGTTCTAATTTCAGAACTAATTTTTTCCAACCCACCTAACATCCCAGCCATTCATGCAGGCAAGCCTCCTTTTTTGACACTGTCTATAGATGAACTGTAAGAGAGGTAGGTTTACCATACACGGCCGCTCCAATTCATTTTTCATTTAATTTTATAGTATATGAACGTGTTAAAAAAGCACTGTAATCTTCAACATTTAAATATGTAAACTTTCCAGTTTAAGAATTTTCAATTTTAAAAGTCAGGATCCTTTTTGTCGGCTTGCAAAGCAGTCTCAACTTATTTGTTAACCTAATCGTCTACCTTGGACCTCAATCAGCTGCAAGTTTTACATTCCAGTGTATGTATGGGCCTTGAAATTTATATCTCTCCATTCCTACGTTTCGGGCCTTCTTACGAGCTTTTCAACTCCCAGGAGTTGTGTTTTGATGTGGGTAAAATCCCAGTTTCTTTAGCATGATAAACGGCACCAAGCTGAAACATTTCTGAGATTTGAATCGTGGATTCGTTAGCTCAAAGGCCGGATGCAACTTCTTTGAACGCTGAAAAGTTAGTTCAAGAACTTCTCAATTGATCATGAAGTTTTAGAAATAGTTTGGTCAGTGCTACAATGGAGTAGAGTGGAGTAGTGCTACTCTAACGTTTCGACACTCCTGTCTAGTGTCAGTTATATAGCAAGAGTATAGCCTTAGAATTTAATCCACGAACTCAAAAGTTAGGATCACATTGTATATGACCCGTTTTATTTTGATAGAGACTTCTCCCAGGGAGTCTCAATAGTTAGAACCACCTTATGTAGTCTAATAAACAGTCCTACAGGAAAGTACAGCTCGGAGGCTTTCATGATTTCAATGGTCACACTTTAGGATTTTATCCACGCGAACTCTCCAAAGTTAGAATCGCATTGTACAGCATAATGAACAACACCAAAGGAAACTATTGTTCAGTTTCATTGACTGAAATGCCACACTTTAAGACGGATTTTATCCACTGACTAAAACATTAGAACCACCTCGCACAGCATTATAAACGGCACCATATCCAGGAAAGTAGTGCTTAACTGAGGTCCTATTGCGTGAATGAAGGATTCATGCCGACAGGTGCAAGTGTCAGAACTTTCTTCGAAAGCGCAATAATTAAGTGTTTTACAGTAGCTGCTCGTTAAATTTTTGTGTCACACAGAATTTATTTAGAAGTTCAAATGACTTTTATAATCAGTAAAAAGATCGATCATGCAACAGTACCTTGGTGTGCCGCAAATAAAACACTTAATTGCGGGACTGAATTTTCATCCACAGATTTAAATTTTCTCTTGCTACGAAGAGGGTCTTAAAAAGTTAACTTTATTTCATTCATGTCGACGTGCGATCGTGCCAATAGTCTCTTGGGTGACAATTTTTTTTCCGTGGGGTCTAATAGACTAATAGCTAGTACACTAACGATTCTATGCGGAATTAAATGCTTATAAATTGAACAACGGATGTGGTATTATTAATCAGTGTTACAAGGATTATCGCCGTTGCGAAGAACTCTAAAAATATCGAGGCTTGGACGAGATACCGTACCGCAAGATCGCACTATTGCACTGCATATTTCAAACTTGTATATTCTTTATTATACCTCCCTAAAAGGGTTTTTCAGCTGCAAAATACAGCACTCTTGTCAACTGACCTGTTAGTTAAAACAAAGTGGCAGTAGGTCGGTCTTGAGTTCGTATCATATCTCGTCTTGCGTGTACGCGAGTAGATGATAGTGGATAAATATGAAATCTTGGCCGTGACATATTCATTGTTACAATGATTATCGTAGTTTAGTCGATCAGCGAGGATTATTTTCTGCGGATTTCAAATCTTTCCCCGCACAACTGACGACTAAAACGCCAAGAACGTTACTCTCGATGAATAGTTAGGGACATTTTTTTATACTCCGGAGGTGATATTTCAAGCGTTCAGGCTGTGGTCCTATGGGGGAGTGTAAGGAAAGTAACATTTTGAGCAAACACAACAGCACAAAGATGACCCAGTAGCAAGAACCAGGAAAACTCGTAGGTTATTAAGAAACTTGGTTGTTGTTTACAGCTGGTTGTTTACAAAATCACCAGCTGTTTGAGAGCGTATTGCATGAAGTTGAATTTGGAATACTGATTTCCATTACTGCAATCCAGTTATCGGTGAAGGCAGGATTTAAATCTAAGGGACTGAGATTTGAAATTAAACCTCGGCCAACGTTTTCAACGTTGAACACTTTGTCAGCAAAACATTTCCAAGAATTTGACATTGACAGTTCGAAATTCATTTGATATATGAGAAATTTTATAAATGTTAGCTACTGGGAAAGTTACGAGTTTTAACGATGCTTCTACCAATACAAAACTCCTTCAATATGTCTCAGTGAAAATGTTCTTGACTTGTTACTTATAATGGACCGCGCTGTCGTATTAGAGTAGGCAATTTTCTCTTTGAAGCGATTCCTTTTCAGTTTCATTATTTTGGACTGGGTTATGCTTAGACCTCCGTTGCCTGATTGTTTGAAATCTTTAAATTTTTCAGCCGTCTGCATTTTGGTGTTCGCCTAATAATTTGCTCAATAATAATAATAATAATAATAATAATAATAATAATAATAATAATAATAATAATAATAATAATAATAATAATAATAATAATGATGATGATGATGATGATGATGATGAACTTTATTTAAATGTTAAGTGTATTTAGTGTATTTAAAGAAATCAAATCAAATCAAATCAAATCAACACATAACATAGGTTACGAAAGATTTCTTTTTAAGCTAAAGGCGCTGTAACTAGTGTTATCCTATGCAGTTTTTCGTGCCACTTGTCCGGCAACGCCATTTCTACAAACGTTCTCACATTACGAAACAAGTTGTTTCACGGGCGTTACACTAAGCAACGTTTCATGCAACTTGTCTCCTTCCGATGATCACATGAGATTAAAGGAACATTTTCATTGGCTGGTGCCGCAAACCGTTGTGACTAAAGTTGCAGGACAGATGTTACACTTCTCAATGCTGAAAACTTGAAATTCCTTGCAACCGTTGCGGAAAGTAGAACTCATTTCTACTTTCCGCAACGGTTTTTGCAACTGGTTTTGGCTGTTGCAAGGTATTTTTATGATACACTTAATGTTACCTAATGTATGGTCCCGAGGGAAACAGTTCGTTTTGTTTTCCCGAGAGTCCTGATCGATGTTTTCCCGCGAGACGAAGTCGAGGGAAACACCAGGACTCGATAATACACAGCTCGTTCAAGCCTGAATTTCACAAGCTGTCTGGCATAAAAAGTAATGTATAGCAGTCAGTAAGCAGAATTAAAATTCAGATCTTGGGAGTGAAGTCGTTAACATTCTCTCTGTTGTTCAAATATGACCTACATATATTCTGTACTTCAGATGTATCCATCCTCTGTGGGTTTATCATAAACTCACAAAGTTGCTTCATGCCATGGAAACCGGGATAAGCTCCGGTCTGATGGGCCACTTGGCTCGTATGCAGACTTTACCTATGCCTGATAGCTCAATTGGTAGAGCTCTGCATGCACGGATAATACGGAAGTCATCAGTTCAAATCCCGTTCCGTGACCCTGCATTTTACTGCCGAGGCTTTCATTCATGTCGCTTCTGCTGCTCATGTATTGCTGCTAACTGCATAACAAGAGTTTTTGAGCTACAAAATACAGCGTTCTGATCAACACAGCTGTGAGATGAGACAAACTAGCAGTAGTAGGTTATAATAAGTCTTGAGTTTGTATCATATCTCGTCTTGTGTGTATGCGAGTAGATGACAGTGGTGAATAACTGCGATGACCATTTCAGGACTTTATAATTGGTCTGAGTCACTGCAATCTAACTTAAAAATAGTAACAGGGAATGGCTTTACCAGTAAAATCCGCTACATCACAATTGAAAGAGACAATTCTGAACAAAAAGGGATTTTCAGCGTAAAAAGTAATCTGCAACATCATTTGCTCGTGGAACTTGAATTTAATTAACAGTTCAACTGCTCCCGAACTGTTAATTGAGTTCAAGTTCCACCCGTTTCCAAAGCCGCCAGTGGAACTGAATAGTTGCCAGATCTCAAGAATTAAAACTCTTAGACCATCGTTATTTTAAGGAGAGCTTTTGATTATCCTAAAGCTCCAAAATATCGTGTCAACACTACCTTCAGTCACTAAGCTTATCTCTATTCCTAAACTGAATCACTAGTTTTCCAGAGCGATCTTTTTTAGGGATATTGTTATTCTCTTAAGTTATCACTCTTCAATGCATCTACTTAACTGAAAGATAACTCATGCAAAGCTCATAGGGCTTTCGGAATAACTTAAACTTGAAACAAGTTACCTAAAATCATTGGGACATAGCCACTTTGAATGAAGCTAAAATCAATTGTTGTATTATTTAACAATTATTCCATTAGCGCGCGTTGGATATGAGATGGTAAATGGCCAACGAGGCGCTTAGCGCCGAGTTGGCTATAACCAGTCTCGTATCCAACAAGCGCGAATGGAATAATTGTTAATTGTTGTTGTGTAATACCTGGGGGTCAGACAGACGCAGACTCATCACAAAAACGTTTCTTAGGCCTTTTCGCGTACATCTAAGCTTCGGAATTGATCCAACCTCTCCACAAAAACGATTTTTTTTTTTTTGCTTTATACCGAGAGAAATTTCGCTTTCCGGCGAGAACAAATTTTTAGTTTAGCAACGCAAAGCGCAATCATTTACCATATAAGGTCAAACTAGGGTATATGAGCTGATAACCGAGATTGAGTGAACCAATCAGAGCACGAGAAATGCATTATCCGAGGTTGAGAATTAATAGATACAGATAAGCAGATTGAAGACAATGTTGAGCCCAAGGTTGAATGTAGTCTTAAAAAAAGCGAATTCAGGGTGTAGTTTTCGGTTTCAACTTGAAGTGTCACATTCGTTCAAGTTTAGTCCCCTCTCAGATTATCGAATGAATGCTTCTTTGTTGCTTCTTTTGTTGTGTCTTTGTAAATATCAAGTGTTTCTGCCCCCCTCCTAAGACCATTACGTTTATTTAAATGCTTGTCTCCTTTGAAAAGACTTCGGTGTTTACATACCTCCAGGAATTAAATTTAGGTGCGTTTATATAATTACTTTTGTATTCAGGGGAAAAAAAACTAAGATGAAACAAAAATTGAAAAGTTAAACATTAAAAAGGAATCTTTAAGCTATACGCAAAGCAAAAGACAAATATAGATTGGCAGTAATTAGTTTTGCTCAATGACGTTCATTTAAAAGCATAGTTAACTTACGGAGGTCGAAAACACTTATTGCAATGTCAAGAACACTCTCAACTGAATTTTATGGTGTGTAGAATTCCACTTAATCATGTAAGCGGCTTGCTTTAAGCTGCTCTGTAAATATAACCTTGTCAGATGTTTTGAGAAATCAAATGAATCAATGGTAATTAGTTTATAGTGGGGGGTAAAAATTAAATGTTCGATTACTGTGCTAAATTTATAGAAAAATGCAAACTGAACGTAAGCCACTAGACGAGAACAATTGTTGGGCGGGAATTTAAAATATTAAGATTTTTATCGACGTTCTTTCTTTTGTTATTGTTTATTTGTAACATAACCGCAGAACAAACCGCAGCGCGGGAAACACCGATTAAAAACAAAAATTAAAGACAACTTGTTTTTAATGTTAGAATGCTAATTTTGCGTTAGAGGGATTGGAGCATATCGGCACTTAAATGTTGTTTCAAAAACCTGTTTCCGGAGTTGTTCTGTAAGTCGATAAGGAGTTCAAAAAGGAGAATTTTTGGAGACAGTGGGCTTTTGCTGTTACGCGCGAATTTCGTGACAAAGCATCTTTGACAAAAACTTGAGTTAAGGCCCTAATCAATCAACCCTATCAGACTGCTTGATTCTCCGTGTCTAAATAAAGATTTACATTACATTACATGGCGTTTTTGCTCATAGTTAAAATGCACGTAGCTATCAAACTATGCTTCACAGGCACCACACATTGATAATAAAAAGGAAATAAACAAACTTAACAGAGCATGATTAATTAATAACCCTAGCTGAATAAATGCGGAGAGGCTACGGAAAAGACTTCCATTTCATGACCAGGGCGCGATTTGAACCCAGCACGCACGCGTCCCGAACCACTGAACCACGCAACGTCTTCATGTGCAAAGTAAATTTAAAGAGTACAAGAAATATCGGCACGAGTTGTTGGGGGAGCACCCTATAGAAACCCTAGCCTCTTGAGTGTTTGACGTACTTCTTAAGTGGATTTGGGTGGTTTACTTGTTAATGTAGTGTAATGTTCACGACTGCACGACAATTCATATTGTGTTATGCTGACGGCTTTCGTTTCGGAACAAACTGGTGCTTCGTCGGTTGGTGAGTATATCACGAAATTTGGTATACTGTATATCAAACGCGTTAATAGATAAAATTAGGGAGTTTAAGATCTGCGACGCGAAAGTAACGAAAACGTCTTTTAAAATTGGAAGTTCAGGTTTATTAATCTTTTTCGTCATAATGTCGGCTTGTCTAACTTCTACAAATTAGTGTAACTTTCCAGGAACTGAATTAACAGGTGCGGTATTGAATATACGACAGAAAAATTCAAATTCGCTGCCTTTTGTTCACGTTCTCCGTAAAACTTGAGAATTGGTCATTTCACGTCGCAGATTTGCCGAAAACGTGAAAGAAATGTACAAAAACTAAAAATGCACGTGCAGAGCGTGCAAATATGCAAAATTTGCGACGTTTTCGTTGCCGTCGCGTCGTAGATCTTAAACTCCCCATTCCACTTAGCGCTCTCGAAAGTACTGATCATTTGGCGATTATTTCGGCTTGTTCACGTCAATGTTCAATTAGGGCGAACTATCCTGTAACTGGATGGGTACGAACAGTGTTAAAATAAAGATGGAAAATGAGTGGTTCATTGTTCTATTCTCACGTTGTCGTCAAAGCTAAGGTCGTGTTCTATTGGGATCAACCGTTTTTAGTTGGTTGGCTTGGTTGGGTTTTTTAGTGTTCTATTCAGAAAAAACTGTTTTCGGATGGTCTGGTTGATCAACTTTTTCAGCCGGCATCAAACTAGGTTGAAACGGTTGAAAAAGCATTGGCAGCGACCGCTGTCGTTTACACGGGCCATTTAAAGTCGGCCGCGGGCTCCTGCCATGTTGGTTTCGGGCCTCAACTTGTCAACGCAGAGAATTCTGGTAATGACTATTCCCAGGCGTTTCAACCGAAAACGGTTGGAAAAGTGTTCTATTGGGAAACCTCAGCCGCTTCAACCTAAACCGGTTGCGGTTGAAACGGTTGATCCTAATAGAACACGACCTAAAATTTGATGATGTCACGTTGTTGTTTTGCATAGAAATGCATGCCCCACGTGCAGCACAATTTTTTTCTTTTTTTTAACCAATAACATTCTTGGTTTGTGGCGTTAGCGTTGGTGTTGACGTAGCCGTCGTCTTTGCTTAAACTAAATTTAGCCCTGTCAACTCGTATGATATCAAGCCTTTTCATACACCGTCTTTTTTTTTTTATAAGAACCTTTTTTATAAGAACGTTGAGGCTGAGATTTACCAAAATTTTAAGAACGAATTAAGAACATTCCTCAGGCTGAAAGTCGATTAATTAAGAAAGGTTTTATTTTGCTCATTCGTATTTTAAATGTTTTAAATGACAGCATAAAATGAAGGTAAATAAAAGTAAATTAAGTCAAGTACTTAAGGGCATATTTTGTATAACATAACAATGGTTTTCCTATTGCATGGTGCACATCTCAGTTTGTAAGACCTTGTAATAATGAGCAGTTGTAATGGTTCCAAAATAACTTCAACACCATCAATGTCATCAGGTGAAAACAAAGTCTAATGTAAATTTAAGAACATTTTCAGCCTCACATCACAAAAATATATAAGAACGTTCAGCCTCAGCTCCTAAATTAGACATTCTTATTAAAACATAAGAATGTATGGTTATGTCGAGTCAACATGAGGTAATATAGTGTGATTAATAGAATCTAATGTAATTGTACAGAACAATTTGCGGATCGTCCAGCCTACCTGTGTGAAAAGAGCTTCTGATATGTGTTTGTGACCGGCCGTGTCTCGACCGCTCAACTCTAAATTTCGACTCCTAAATTTCCATCACCACTGCTCTGATTTTATTAAGCGTGGGCAGAAACTCATGACCTCGAAGCGTTTAACCCTTGTTCAGAGCAGGAGTGAGTTTTTAGTTTAAAAATTTCCTTATTTGGCGCGTGCAGTATCGATCTGATTTTTGTCCATTTTTGGGCATGAAATTGGTGTTCTAAAATCAATCCCAGCTTTGTTGCAAAGAAAAGAGTCGCAATTTGCGCGCTTCAAGGTAATGTGTTTCTGGCGTAGACTAAAGGAAAACAAATGCAGAAAAAGAAGGAATTGTTTGTTGAAAACGAAAAAAAAAAGTTTCAAACTTTAGCAGCGTCAAAGCGAGGACAAGTGAAATCCTCTCATTTTTAGCTGCCTGACGTCTTCGCTGTTAAGATTCCCCAATGAAGAGCCAACGTGTTCTCTATGTTGATTATTTGACGCACAGAAAAAGGTAAAGTTAGAAGAAACCTACTAGCCGAAAAAGTGGTACACACGTCAACCAATCATATTGCTGTTTACGTGACTCTATAACGAGGGTCTCAATGGGGTTAAGCGTGTGGCGTGAAACGTCCAAAAAATTAACCGTGTGTCGTGAAAAAGGGACATGACGATGTCCCAAGAGAAATTGAAAACAATGCCAATGCAAAATTTGGGGGGTAAACAAGGTGTATTATGGGATTTGAGAAAGTTGAGAATGAAATTGGTCACTCTCCGAATAGACCACTTTTCGAATTCTCACGGCTGGACTGGATCTAGCATGAAATTGAGGCTAATGCGGGCAAATTAATTTGTGTGTGAAAAGATTTGCCCGCATTACCCTCCAGTCCAGCCGTGAGAATTCGAAAACGCTCTATTGGTGAGTTACTCCCAGGGATTTTGGAGAACATGGCTAATTTGAACTAGGGAACAAAGGAACATAAACAAATTTAGGGATCAAAAAGCTGGGAACAAGGATCCCCCTGGGAGGAACTCATTGGTTTCATCCGGCAGGCTTATCAGTAGGACTAACCATTAACACAAATATTCTGACTGATCACGATCTTCTCTGATCCAACGCTTTGCAAGACTTATCGTCCACGGTTTTTGCAAAGGTTTAAAACCTCAACTTCACAAATGTTCTCTTTAGCGTTATTAATGGCCTTCCATTGACCCTTGCAAGGACAATTTGCTTTCGAAAACCAGATGTTATTTCTGGCATTTTTTTTTTTTTTTGAAAGAAATATGTATTTGAAGTGCGGGCTGTATACGAAAGATAGAAGTGATTCTCGCACTGTCTCTGTCAAGTCATTTAATTCACAGTTGCCCAAATGTCTGGACTAGTCACTCTGGTCAAACCGGTTTAGGCAGCGCGCGCATCATATTTTTGACAAGGGGGAGGTCAAAATTGAGCTTCAGTACGAAAATCAATATGACGTCCAGGAGTGCGATCGAGATTTGGCCTAGGTTTGAAACTGTCATCAAGCAACGGCTTGCGCATACTCAATAAATACTTAATACGATTTCCGCAGAGTTTTTTTCTTTCTCGTCGAGTTGAGGAAGGCTCTACTGTCTCTGCTGTCTCTTATGAAACACCTGAAAAATCCAGGGCTATTGCTCTTGCCAACTAAAGATGCAATTTGTGATGTTCTCGTTGCCGTCCCCGTTGTCGTTTCTTAAGTTCCCTAATATAGCACTAACTAACCAACGATGTCAACCAACGAAGACAGCAAAGCAAATGAGGCAGGCACCTGCGTGCAAATTGAGCGCTCTAACCGCTGGGCCACATCGCCATCTTGTTCGAACAAATTGATATTTTTGTCGACAACCCTCAAGCACGCACGAGAAAAAGGTAAATGTCAGCCCCTTGCCTAAATATTTTCAGGTTTAACTAATTTGCTTTTAACGTTTACACAAACAAGATTGACAGACACCTTTACGAAGATTAAAGGATTAAAGATTTCTCAAAATCACTCAATCGGGGTGTTCTACTTCGCCAACTATTTTTCTCAGTTTGAAATCAAACTTGTTCCTGCAGTAAGTGTTAGAGAATGTTCTTTCGTATAACGGTAAATAGCTAAGGTTAGGCGAGGCAACGTCTCTCGCATTTGTGTTGCAACACAGTTTTTTTGTCGCAATCGTTGTGAGAAGTATAACTCAGAGTCGATTCTACTTTCCTCAACGAATCTGGCAAGAGCATCAATGAGATTTTTCTATCGTTGTGAAATGTAGAGGCTTGTTCTAATCATAGTTAAATAAACTGTGTTACAACTGAGGACGCAAGAACACACGGAAAGCGTTTTTTAATCATTTGTGTCTATTTTTAGCACAAAGACATTAATTGACAGCAAGCTAATGCGCATGCGCTTGCTTGTGCTTATTCTTCGTGAAAACCAGCCTGAACACCTCTCGTGCAACTTTTGTCGCAGATATCACGCAATCATCCAGAGCGCATAAAAAGGTAAAGTAAACGTGTTAAAAGATGAAACTTAAACGTGAAAAAAGGCTAAAGAAATCATAGCAAGTTTGATCGCGTTATCATTCGCAAATTACACAACTGAGTGGGAATACCATTGTGTCGCCAGGACAATGATTCGTGGGAGAATGTAGAGCAAAATAGTGATTTAATTCCTTTTTTTTTTGGAGGCGTGCCATTTTGACGTGTTTGAAAGTTATACTTTAAGATGGGCAGACACGAGGAGTCATGTTGCAGGGACATGTTGCAGCGACAAAAAACTTGTGTAGTGCACACTGAGGCGACGCCTGTTTCCCTTTCGTAAACGGTCGTTGCCATTTCTCAGAACGATCGTTGCCATTTGAAACGGTCGATGCCATTTTTTAGCTCTGAATTACACTCAGTAGGTGTAAGAACTCAAAAGGTTGCGGTTACTGGGAGTTGTGTCTCGCTGGTCATATGAGTTAGGGTTCGGGTTAGGATTCTGTTCAGAGTGAGGGCTAAGAACCCTAGTTCGAGTCTTGAAATTTTCGGACTCTTTTTTTCCTCCATTTTTTCTTTTATAAATGTTTTTCTTCTTTTTTTGTCTTAATTTTGGTTAATATTTCTTGTTAGTTTGTTTCTTTTAATTTTCTTTGAAGTGAAGTGTGTAGTCGACCGTTATAAATGGCATCGACCGTTTCAAATGGCAACGACCGTTCTGAGATTTGGTAACGACCGTTTACGAAAGGGAAATTTGCTGAGGCGACATGCATTAGGGTCGTGTAGCGGGGACAAGTAGTAGGGACAGAATCACAACATTTGCAAACACATGAAAATGTTGCGGGTATATATATGTCCCAGGGATATGTTGCAGCAAAATGTCCCCTCGTGTGAACTGATACTTTTATGATTGCGCAACACCAATTTTGGGGTGATTTTGTTTGTCCCCGCGACGTTTTCCATGAAGTTAAACTTGTTATATGGGACACGCCGAGGGGCCGACAAAATCACCCCAAAATTGGTTGGTGTTGCGCAATTATAAAAGTAGCAGTTCACACGAGGGGACATGTCGCTGCAACATATCCCTGGGACATGTACCCACAACATTTCATGTTTGTGCAAGTGTTGTGATTTTGTCCTTGATACATGAACCCACCACACGACCCTGCTACACATCGCCTCAGTGTGCACTACACAAGATTTTTGTCGCAGCCTGCAACATGACCCCTCGTGTCTGCCATGCCCACCTTTATGCTCTATAGAACAACTTTTCAATAGACTGCTCTGCTCTTTTCTGCAATGAACTGCAAGGGCTTTGCGGTTCATTGCGGAAACAACGAGTAGCAGTGCTGACTAGCAGCCTTCCTTCGCTACCAAATCGTTAACGCGAACGAAAGGTTTTCTTGAAAATAAACATTTGCACTATCGAGACAACTGTACGATTGTTCCATCCCGTGTTCGAGTTTTACGATGTCGGCGAACTAGACTGTAACTGGTTGGCAGGAATATCGTTGTCATGAATAGAGAGAATGAACGATTCTCTGACATTGGCTTCAAAATTAGGTTATTTCGCGTTGCTGTTTTGCAGAGGATGGAAGAGAACTGCACTAACATGAAAGCCGCCTGAGCATGCAGCATGATTCTTTTTCAGTTGTTAAAGTTTTCGTGGCATTACTACAGTTACGCATCTTTCATTACGCAAAACCAAAGCTTGAGTACGCCCTGCGCGTGCGTTTTTTCGTATTTTGGTATATATCTTTGCCGTCCACTGTTGTAAAACCACGTGAAATGTGGAGGACGTAAGTTTTCCCAGCCTTAATTTACAGACACATAATGCTCATTTTTGTGTCTCCGTACGAAAATTGAACCAAGTCATGGAATACATGGCCCTTTATTTCCATATCATTGAATAACAACAGCTCTTATTGTTCTAAAAAAGTCTTTCAACTTGGAGTGTTCAATTTGCATGTGCTGTCCCCGACATCTGAGCGTCGTTGTCATCTTTGCGTAAGACTACAAGCGCTATTTGGAAAAAGTGGGCGAGGAGCAAAAATTTAACCTCTCTTTTAGGACTTCAAGACAATTTAAAATGAGATAATTCGCGGATATTGTATGATGGAATAATAGCTTCGTGATTTCAATGACACGAACTTCAAATGACGTTTTCGTGCCCGAAGGATTCTTTCATCTTGGAAGGTGTGATTTTTCCAATTTCTTTTGTTATTAATAATTTCCTGGCACTTATGATTAATTGTGGTTCAAGAAGGAAAAAAACGCCAACATTCATATATCAAAATAATTAAATTGTTTTGTCTCCGGGCACACGAAATGAACTTGTGGCAAGTAGTCTAGCGAAATAATGAGGTGCTTTTTTTATCAACTTGATGTTGTTAACAATAAGTCAAAGATATCGGAAGCAGAGTTCAATGGCGGCAAATTACTTCTATGATTGACCGCGAAGGCCAATTAACGCTTTCGGTAATGATCATCTATTTTTGTCTCCACTTTCAACGATTTTTAGTGACAATAGTCGTTTGTTTTTCATGTCTATTACAAGAGTATTGGTTAAGAGATTAGTTGTTTACCTCTTTCAGCTATGTTCGTCTGGGAGTTTTCAGTAGTTTAGGAGAATTTTATCCAATCGAATAGATATTGCCTTCTTGCAAAGGAAAGCTTTAAAGTATATTATTTAGAGAATTGCTTCACTACCACTCTATTTAACTGCACATTATCTAATCTAGCTATCATTTGTGTTTTCCTGGACAAATAATCTTTTTTTCATCGACGTGATGTACGTTGAAATGAAAGGAATAGCGAAAAATACATTTATCATGAAACAGCACACGTTTTTTATTCATCTTGAGGAAGAGAGCCTTGTCAAAGTAGTTGCGTGGTTTTAGCTTATTAAAAATAGAGCAGAATTTCCATGACAGTAGCCGGGCCTTAGCAACGTGACCGTTCGACAGTTTAATCAAGATAAACTGTGACATGACACGTCATAAATCATATTACAATTCATGATGTGAATTTGTTGATGAGAAAGGTTGGTATGTGCTTATAAATTGGTGTCTCCCGTCGATAAGATCTCAATTAGATGTTTGTAAGGTATTCTGAGGTCAATGGCCATCGGGATGCAAATACTAAGAGCTCTCTGAGTACTTTTCCGGATTTTATATTAATTCCATAGGACAACTCTTCGACTCCTCTAGTTCTCCAGTTGCAGTTGTCGACTGACCGTTCCTGGAGGATCACCAGACCATCTGCGGCAAGAAACCCCAGGTTAGCAGTTTTCTGTTGCATTGAATCACAGGCTTATTCGCTCAGCAAAGTCAAAACCATTACAGATAATACACTCTCGTGTGACTGTCTGATCAAGACAAGCTATCAACAATCGACTGAATCGAGATGTTTTCATTTACTACTTGAAACTGTGCTGTTCAATTCTGAAACTCGTCCTTTAAATCATTGAGACCTCAAACATAATGACCAAACTTTAATTGTTTACTTCGGACTTATTCACGGTCTGAGGCTTTGCTGTTATGCGAGATTACTAGAAGAAAACAATGGCTCGCAAACATCCTTTAAAAAACACGCAAGTTTTTGAAAGTTTTCGGCACACCCCTACTAGCGGCAACCTTTCCTTCCCTAAAGGAAGACGAGGGACCCTGGGAAAGAGGTTGCCCTGAGCATTGTTCTTTTTGGCAGTAATTTGACATCTTCCTCTTGGATTCAAATCGGTTTATTTCAAGCACGCAATGATATACGTTGAAGAACTATCCCACTTAAGTTTTGACCAGCAAAAAAATATACCCAACTGCAAGGGTTTGATCCCGTTTATTTTTTAACGCGCTCAAAGCCATTGAGTACTAAACCAATGCCGGCTAAGTCATCTTCGGATGGTTGGTGGAATGATCACCGTGAACGCCGTTTTGACAATGTTTCAATGTCCTCAGAACAATTTTTTTCATTTCTTATCTTTCTTTATACGATTACAGAGTTTTGCTGTGTAGAAGAAGTTGATATAAAGTCAATTTCGCCAACCCAGTGCAATCAAAATGTCTTCAAAAACTTGACAAAGAGATTCTTCGACTTAAAGTTTGGATAGCCTTGGATTCTATTCCGTGGTCTTAGTGGAAACATTATTCAATTTACAAAAACTTAGATACTATTTAAAGTTTAGTTGAGCATGGATTTCACTTTGTTTGCAAAAAAAAACGTCATTAAATTTTTAACGTTTACATCGAAAAAGAAAAGATTGCATGACTTGAATGATTTCAAAAACGCAAGGACCGCAAGCCTTTCACTTTGTGAATTATGTCTTTGTTTTCCGGTTCTTTTTCAACTCAAAGTAGTTCTTCAATAGGAATGATTGGTATTGTGCACTTTTTTACATAGGGTAGTTAAGACTTTCCATTATTTACTGTAATGTAAATATGGTTTGTGTGAGACTATCCAAGTATTTAGACCTTCGGCGAAGAAGTAGTGCACAATTATTGGAAGAGCGCGTTTCGTATTGGGATTCGAAAGAAAGTTACTAAAATACTGTGCAACTTTACCGCCAATGAAAAGCACGAAGTCCCCCGCGCTTCCAGCAAATCTCACATGGTTATCTCCGCTTCTGACGCATCATGTTTACGGTCAACGGCAAACATTGGACTACAATTTGCGTTTAAGCCAAAAATGGAAGAAACTCTTTTGATACGAGCTCATTTCTTGCGTGTCAGCAGCAGGTATATCAAGTAACTTTTCAAAAGAGAGAGACGAATTAGAATAACATATTTTTCATGCTTTTATGACAAGCAGCAGCTCATCGTTTCACGTTTCACGTTTCACGTAAACGCTATATATGCGTAAAATCTCTCTAATGGCGCTGTATTTGTCAAAGTAATCATTTGAGTTCAAGGTCAGACGATATTTTAAACAGTTTCATGTACTAAACTATCTTTTATGTGTTAAATAAACGAACAAATGGAGAAAAAAACTTTAAAAAGTTTAAAGACTTGATCTCACCCTTCTGGAATTGAAATCCATTGAGAGCCACTTTTCTAATTGACAAATTTCCTATAAGCGCATGTTGGAGATTAATTGGCTCGAACGAACTGGATTTTTAAAATTTATTCACACTTGGATACTTAGAAATTGCGCTTCCCGCCACAAATTTTTCAGCCTGGAAACAATTCGCGAGGACCTGATAACCGAGATTTAGTCAGCCAAAAGGCAATGTCAGAGGTTGAAGAGCTCGTTCCCAGGGCTTTTCACCGTCCTTTTGTCCGTCCTACTCTAAGCGGTGAAAAGCCCTGGGAACGAGGTTGTTGTTGATGTGTGAATGAAGCCGGATTTCAGTGACGAAAAAGGGAAATTAAAACTCTTGTTCGCAAAGAAACAAAACAAAACAAAACGAAACACGACGAGAGTCGATTTCTTCCCTATCTGTCAATACGAAGAGTAAGGAGTTCCATATAAGTAAATTGACGTCATGCCTGGAATTTTTTTAACCTTAGCCAACTGTGCATCAACCGTTGCTTCAATAAAAGGCTATCTCTTGCTGATAAACAGTGGCATTCCAAAGGATTAGAGTTAAGTACACAGCCAGAGACAAACAAAGCACTCTGGAAAAGTAGCGCCACCGGCTAACAATTTGCGGTCATCCTAGAGCAGGAAGCGGCAAAGTTTTAATAGAGTAAGTCTCAAGTGTTTCTGTTATCCGGCAGAGGGGGTACAGTGGCGGGGACAAAGTTCTTTTTAGGGAGGAGAGCGCAATAAACTGGTTGATACAAATGATATTATATTGAATTGAATTCTCCAGTCTTATCAAATGGGATGATAATTTCTAGTTCGAGTTCGTGACAAATATCGTTTCTAAACAATCATGGGAAAGAAAACGTTGTTTGTGTCTGTAGTTTCCTTGAATGGTCTGGAAAGATGTTTACAGTGAAGATCATGGCAGGCGGTCAAGCTAAGATCACATTCGATGGCAGAAGGTGCTGTGCTTAGTTGACTTGCAACCGCAAAAAAAATTATCTCTGAGGCGTCTGACTGCTCCAGGCACGCGAACATTGCGAACTTGAAATACCCTTTGATATGTTGGCTTCTCAAAGACAAGCTGTTTGCGAACAGAGATGTTTCCTTTATTGGATTTACCGTGCTCTCTTTCATACTTAAAGAAATCATTTGGCTCATACGGCTGAGTAAATTGAATTAAATAACAATCTTAAATGATAATCCCTATGGCACACAGCTACTTGCCATTCTTTACATGTCCTGTGGCACGTCCGCGCCCATGTTAATAACACTCGCTGTGTATGCGGGACGATTTCTGCACTGAATTCTTCTCGCAACTCGATCGAAGATTCTGAAGAATGCGTAAAAATTCCGAATCGGCCAGATTGAAAGAACGCTAGAATTTTACTGAGCTGAGTAATAGTCAACTGTGATACTAGAAATAGCATAAAGTTTGAAGATTTGTAACTTCTATTATTTTCGCCATTTGTTTGAAAATCATATTTTAAGGAAACTTCCCCCAGTAAAATTTTAGGGGAAAAAGGACGGGACTGCATATTGCTAAGATTTTGATCAAACCTGTCACGATTTGCCAGAACTTTCGGACGAGGCAAAAAAGCCACCTAGAAATTTCTACAGAGCTGATGTTCCCCTAGAACATCCAAACAGATAAAATACTTTGTAGGGCAGCTACAGACTGACTAAACGAGCTTTTAAAGCAGTGTGGAAACCATTTTAGGTCGTTGGGTGTTCCTGTTCGGCCACGCGACTGCTTAGCATTTACCGTCCAAGTTCGGATAGTTAGTGTGTATTCCAAATCTAACTAAGTACTATCAGATTTCTCCACCCTTTTCATCAAGGCCTCACTGCGCAAAGCTTTATCCTTCTCAAAAAGGCTCGCCCTCACAGCATGAAAATGCTCTTTAATATTTCCTCCAGCGGCCCTTTCTAACCTCTTCCATTGCTTTTGCTCCGTGTTTAATAACCAGAACCGGCTCTCACTTTATAGTGAGGCATTCTAAACGTTGAGTATTTTACGACAAAATCCGGCGGGATATTTTTCCATTAGAACTGAGAGATGCAATTCAACTCTCTTGTAAATAGCCTTCACTCGCAGAGAAGCGACACTACACTCAAGCGAATACTCCGGCGGAGATAGGCAGATTGGCGGGGGACTTCCTTACAAAAATAAAGGGATTTTTGGGAGCGCAAACCAAGGGTTTTGGCCTGTGTTAGATTAATTTCCAGGAACCCCAAATTCCCTAATTTTAGTTCTCAAAATATCTTGACGAGCTGACGAACCAAGGTTTTTTAATTTTTCTCCATCTTCATAAATGTAAAAGCACTTTTTTTGTGTTGACGAGCAAGAGATTTGTTCCAACGCTGAAATTATATCTCCAAGGATGAACTTATTCCTTTGTCAGTCTTACTTAAATTATCAGTTCTTTAAAAACGATAGCTTTGTTCGTCTTCAGGGGGTAAATTCGAATTTCTTTACTCACGTCATATACTCGAAAACTTTGCAGGCCACCCGCCGGCCCCTCCCTTTTGAGCGACTTACCCTACTGTATGGGTACTCTCTCATTGTGATTCATGCAACTGTTTTTGATTGACAGCTGCCTTGCTTATTCTTGTTGCATGAATGTCCAATGATTTGTGCGCGCAGGAAGCCTGAAATTCATTAGGTTAAGTTTTCGTGTGAGCATCTTCGAAATATAATTACAAAAATATGTCCACAAATTGCCCACATTCAATAATTTGATGGTGCCTCGTGGGCTGAATGTCAAAGTGACATCACGCTGTTGGGTCGATTGTTTCGGGAGTAATAAATATCGTATTTGATTTCTTAATCCAGACATAGTCACTCAGTTGGCATCTAGGGATCTTGTGACCCTCTATCGCTCGAGTTGAATACACTCTGGCCTCTTCAGTTTGGGAGAATCAAGGCGGAACGAAGGATTTGCTACAAGAAACAAGTCTGTATAGCTACAGGTAAGAACTACAAGAATTAAGATCTGGTACACGGGGGTGGTAAATCGACGCCTTTCACCGGAGAACTGAATTGATTCGTTTGAGCTTGTGCTTTGCTTTGAGCTTATCTCAGAGGAAGGAACATAGATTCCAATTTAGAAAAGGAAAAGCTTGGACCTTCGCTTTGCGGCAATTTGAGTGAAAGCAATGCTCGTTGTGGCCTACAAATCGCGTGACCTCAAAAATAGAAAATGCTTCTTTAATAATTTAATCCGTTCAGACGCGAAGAATAAGCTCGTGATTCTTGCTTTGGCGGCAAAAACCGGCGTCGATCAAATCTGGAGTCACCGTCGATGATATTTTTGTCGTACTCTTTTTCCCTTAACAGTTGAATCGTTGCATTTTCCGTTTTGCTTTTCTGCAAGTGGTACAGAAAAAGCAGCTTCGCTGAAGTTTAAAAGTCGCACATACTTGAACACGATACGGTAATATCTCACAATTGGATAATCAAGATAATAGATAAGCAAAGAAATAAACAAACACAAGTCAATTTACAGATAATGACTCTCGGCACTCAAAAAAGACATATTTGGCTGGCTGGCTGATATTTTTTTCGATATCACCAATTAAGCTATCGTTTATCTTTCGCTTCGGTGCCGTTTGCAAAATTTTTTCTCGGTTCTTTCCCAATGTTGAAAACGATGGGATACGCCGGGTATAATCGATCATTACAGAATTTTCTAGAATTGTTTCGCAACAGTCTATCTGGGTCTTCTTTCCATTATTTGGTATCATTGCTGTCGAAACTGCACACGAAGTACAAAACTTTATCAACAGTACTTTCGCTTATTTTTTAATGTTGACAATACACTGCCGTACTTTTAAGCCAGCCAACCGCTGAGTATTTGAGTGTCAGTGGATTGAAGTGTACACACGTCGCCACTATACGAAAATTACATCGCCAGTAATGGTTAAAGCACAATTAGGCTTCAAGGGAAAGATTCAAGCAAAATGTAGCCGCAGCTTCTGTTATCTTCAACTTTGAAGTCAAACTATGCGACGCCCTCTTCATATTCAGTACTGATTTGTTCTCTCTGCGCTTCAACATCAATAGACCATATTCTCAGTATTGGACTGGAACTAGCTTGCAATAGAGGCTAATGCGGGGGGAATATATTTAAAAGTACTTGCATTTGAAAACATTCCCCCACATTGCAAGGTCCAATACTGTGAAAACTATTATGGTCTATTGCTGAAGCAGCTCCGCTTGTAAAGGGCCTTTCCTCTACCTGGGCCCAGGACACATTGAATTCTACGCACAACTATACGTAACAGCAGGCGGGCAGCTTAAGGTACAATTTTTGGCTTGTGAAGTGATTACTGACTGGATAGAACAAATTGGAGGTTGAACGGAAATCTTGGCAGAGGGCTTAACTGCCAAAAAAAAAGCGAAAAGCAACGTGAAAAATGCTACTTCGGACGCACTATCGAACTTGTCTAAATATTAGTGTTTGAGTTTAAGATGAATGTCCTTGAAAATCAGCCTCCGGAAATCCCGATTGGGTCGGCATGCTTATCCCGCCTGTTTCAGAGCCTCTTGTTCAATGCGCTTAAAGATAAGAAGGCCGTGACGTGGGGGAGTGTTTGAAATGATTGCATTTATTCAAAACCACTCAACAGTACTTGCGATGCTTTCTTGTGTTTTCGCTCAAGAGATTCAACTTGGTTTTAACTCAGTTTGTGGTAGAAAAAATAATCATGCTTTTAGATCTCTCTTGGTGAACTCTTAATGCTCTCAGCTTTTTTTAAATATAGAAACCCGTTTTTCGAGAACTTGCATTGCGTCAGAGGGTTTTAGGAAATGTTAAGATTGAATTACAGAGCTGTTTCTTAAAAATAGTTTCATGTACTGTAAAAGAAATTTTCTTTGTATTTGATTACGTTTAAGATAACATATTTCCAAGTAGCACAGTGGTGCGATTAAGTGTATGCTGTCTTGCCGTCTTTGAAAATTGTGTGTACGTGTTAAATACAGTTGGACAATTGGACAATTGGACAACAAGATTTGATCGCTAAACCGGCAGCGAAAACGACGGTCAATTCAAGACATCTCAAGTAGTTGGCGATTATTCAGTCTTGTCCATGTTGTACAACGTGGGCAAAGTATCCTTTAACTGGATTGATACGACCACTTTTAAAGCAAAGATAGCTAATGAGAGATTCACTGTTAGGTGCTCACGTTGTCGTCAAAACAACGACGATAAACTGCAAAAATTGCATAACAGGGCGGCTAGGGTTATCAACAAGAATAGTGATGACGTGAGTGCTAACCATCTTCACTCCATCAGCACAATCTCGCCAAGCGTCGGAAAAACCGTAGCCACCCAAATATTTAAAACATTAAATGGTCTTGCTCCGGATTATCTACGGGACCTGTTTTCAATTCGCGCCACAAAATACAATGTCAGGAATTTAGAAATGAAGCTTAACTTGGCATCTAACTTGCCCAAACCTAATACCAAATATCTCAAAAAAAGTTTTAGCTACAGTGCGGCCTCACAATGGAACAACTTACCCAACAAAATACGTACGATAGAATCAGTTAGATCTTTTAAAAAAGAAATGAATCGCTTTTAATGAAAATGAGTGTTACGCTCCCACACGGCAACCTTGTAAAACAGTATTTTTATTACTATAGTAGGTACTGAATTTTATTGTACTATACCTATTGTATACTTACTGAAGGTTTTACCGTGTTTAAATAAAGCACGTATGTATGTAAAACCTAAAATCATAATTTGGGTATTTCACGTTGTTATTTTTGCAGCGTAAAGCAAAGTAGTGTACCAACATGAGTCCCGCACGTGCAGTATGATCTATTTCCGTCTTATAACCGTATAGCAACAATGCTATTAGGTGGTTGGAACCAGTTTTATCACTTTAAAGAGACCTTCCTATTAGAAGGGTAATAACTCATCTACACTGTACCACGTAACAGCGATGTTATGGTACCATATGAAACACCAATTATTGCTGACCAAAAATGCGCCCACTATTGTGACGTAATAGGTTACCATGGCAACATGAGAGCTCTCCGAAAACACCCTATATTTCGTCTTTACTTGCTAATATCTCCAAAATGAACTCGTCACCCTCATTTTTTATTGTAGAGTAGTAATAAGCAACCTAAGATAGAAAAAGCGGACAAGATGTATAATTTTTTTTGCTTTTTGCTTGCCGCTGTCCTTTTCTTTTGCCTTCTTGCTTATTCACCTTTTTTTTTGTTAACTTGTAAAAAAAAAAAAATAATAATAATAATAATATTAATAATAATAATAACAATGATAATAATAATTAAAAAAAAAATAGTTGCTGCCAAGAATAAAAAATTAAAAGAAAAAACCTAAGATAGAATTTTTGAGATATAAGCAAGTAAAGACAAAATAAAGGGTGTTTATGGATAGCTCTCATGTTGCCATGCTAATCTATTACGTCACAATAGAGGGCGCATTTTGTTAACAATTGGTGTTTCACATTGTACCTTAACATTGCTGTTACGTGATGCAGTATAGCAGTTATAACCCCTCGAATAAGAAGATCTCTTAAAAGTAGTGAAACTGGTTCCAGCCACCTTAAGCCAGACACACACTGAGCGATTTTGCTCGCCGATCGCTGTAATCGGCGAAAATCGCCCAGTGCTGCGATTGCGATTTTCCCAATCGCTGAGATCAGCTTATGAAATGTCAGATATTGGCGATTAAATTCGCCGCAATTTGCCAAGAGGGTCTTATCCTGTGATTTTTTACGCCCGTTGCAGCGAATTGCTAAGGGATTCGACCAGTGAGACCTTCCGATTTTACACGTCACTGATGTGCAAACGTTACGGATTAATAAGCGGAAACGTAAACCAAAAATGGCGGACAACAGGAAGCATGGTGGGCAGATAAAAGAGGAGCGACGACTGTGAACAAAAGTGGAGTGGAAATCGCCAGGTGTTGCCCGTACCACGTAGCGACGAAATTCGCTGGCAATTTTCGCTGCCGATATTAGAATCGCTGCAATCGGCGAACAAAATCGCCTAGATTGTCAACAATTTTTCCAACATTTTTTTTTGGAAAGCCTAACATAAGTATTGTTTCCTGTTTTTTGCGAAAAAAAATGCGTTTGAAGTTGGGCTTTTCCCGCATTTTCGGCCTCTTGAGTGCGGGCTCGAAAACTAAATCAGCAGCCTGCTGGGGAACAGAGATTTCGTAATCAAGAGAAACAAGGTAAACACAAGTGCTGCTGGGGATATTTTCTTCGTTGCTTTGTTATTTCTTTGCGGACTCAATATATTCACGACAAACATCAGTCCAAACACTGCTTCTATATGGGGCGCTCTCGCATGTCTTCCCCATATCATATATGACCGCTGACTCCTCCATTCTGAGCCGCAATGCTGATGGCCCAAAGTCGGAATAAAACCATTTTTTTAAGGTGGAAAAACAACGATTATGCCAGAAAAAAAAGTTGAAAACCTTATTGTACATGGTCTAAACTGTAAACAAAAAGATTCTTATTTTTTGCCTTCAGTTCCCCTTTTAGAAACAACGACTACTATGGCAACGGCAACGCCAAAAAGCAGAAATATTATTGGTTAAAAGAGGACTCATCGTGTTGCACGTGCGGCACGCATTTCGTACATTTCTCTCCTGTACTCGTCAAAACAACAGCACAAAATGACCAATTTTTTAAGGGCGCGTTCGATTGACCCTATTCCGGAATAAGAATACGTGGAGTGATGATTAAAACGGTATCTTTGGCGCGTTTCGAAGCTGAAAGGATGATAAAAATATGTTTAAAATAGTATTTTAGCAAATGTTGACAATTTTAATGTGAATCTCCGCAAAAACGAAGGATTTCCAACTTGTATTCCATGTATTCCTATTCAGGAATACGGTCAATCGAACGCACCCTAGGGAGCTTACGAAACGAGGACGACGACGGCTACGAGGACTTCATTTAAAAATACGAGTTCGCAGTATCACTACGAAACTATTTCATGTCGTTTCGCGTTAAAAATGTGTAGTAACTATCGAGGAATTAAACTTGTATGAGTGGGTTGGAAGCGTAGAGAGAGAACTGAAAATTCATCTTCTTGTGCTAACGTCCTCCGCAGAACCTTGAATTTGGTGATTTCACGTCGTCTTTTAGGAGATGACGGCAAAGAAATGTACCAAAATGTAAAACGCACGTGCAGAGCGTGCAGAGCCATTGTTTTTGCTCACTAAACCTATTGTTTTGTAGCGTCGTCGTTGCCGTCGGCGTCGTCGTTTCGTAAGCTCTCTTTTAAGGTTTTAACGACGACGTAGGCGTACCGCAGAGGATCTTTCATTCTTTCTCTTCTTGTCAAATCGGTTCGTCACAGTACCAATCCAGTTATAGGATACTTCGCCCATATTAAACAACCTAAACAAGATGGAATAATCACGAAATACTTAGGCAGCGTTTACAAGAACGCGGTTTCATTTGTTAGCGCATCGTTTACACGACACCGATCGAGATCTTTGCCGAAACCTTGTCGATTTGAAACCGCTGCCAAAACGATGCGGTTTCATCTGTCGTGTTAAACAGCGAAACCGCATCGATTAGAATACGGTTACTATTTTGGCGTGGAACTTGCATTGTTCAATTCAAAATAGTGAATTAAGCACGTACTGCAGCGCTCGCTTATAACATAACGACTTAGATTTTGTGATTTTTACCGCCTTTCCTTCTGAGAACTTATTGGTTGTATCGTCTAGTATCAAAATGTATACCCTGTTTATTAGTTAAACATCTTAAGGCTGGTTTCCATATAATTGTTACGGTCGCTGGGAAAAAATCTTTCAGCGATCGTAGCGATCATATGGAAACCACTCTCCAGCGGTCGTAGTGATCGAAGCGATCATATAGCGACAGGGAAAATAGCAGGAGGTACCGCGTCACCGACTGCAAAGTATCCAAAATATATTTTTGTATTTCCCATCGTCTTCTACGTTGAAAAACACT
Source organism: Montipora capitata (assembly GCA_949126865.1). Lineage (NCBI taxonomy): Eukaryota > Metazoa > Cnidaria > Anthozoa > Scleractinia > Acroporidae > Montipora > Montipora capitata. The sequence continues at coordinate 4,730,962 of OX421457.1, read as the reverse complement.
CATAAGTAGAAAAAATGTAAGTCTCAAGCAAAAATCGACGATTGACAGCCGCCATGTTAAATTTAATGCATTTCGTATTCGTTGGACCTTGGTCCCACGTCACTTTTCAGCGATCGCAGCGATCACAGCAATAATATGGTAACCATAATTCGCTACTATTGCTGAACTATATTTTTAAGCGATGGCAACGATCGTAACTATGATAAGGAAACCAGCCTTTATAAACTGGAAATTCGTGACATTTCTTTCGGTATCTGATGTTGCAGAAAAGAATTCAAACTAATTACCGCTAATCCAAGGTATGAGCACATTGCCAAAAAGACTAAGCTAATTTCTGCTGCTGCGCAACGTGTTTGTCCAGTAACCGCGCAATTACCCATCAGAAATTTCCAGTTTTATACTCTTCGCTTGGAGTTATTTTTGAGTTTATGCGCGCGTTTTTGCACTTTGATCGTTGGTGAATCAAAATACGTGTTCAAGGTACTATTCTCTCAACGAGAACTAAACTCCATAGCTTCCGATGTAAATGGAGGAATTGGTGATAACCATTGATCTGTCCGGAAACACGTTTTTGTGCTCTCAAGTTAGTTTTGGTGTTTTTTTTTTTAATTTTCATTTCAACTGAAGAAAACTCCTGGGTCGGTGTACTGAGTTGATTGAACGTTAACTGTTTTGTTCAAAACATATCGAAAAAATTATCTTTAAAAAAAAAACGGTGAGCGTTAATTTAATTACATGAACTTCTTTTCCTGTTATCATTTTGCAACCACTTAATGGGTTAATTAAATGAAATGGAGAATACCGCAGTTCGTTTAAAAGGAAGTCCTTGCCTTCTGCGGAACACATACACGCTAACAATGCACTTGCAAGGGAAATCCTGCACGTACAAATTACAATCTGGCGCCGTTGCACTTCGACCTTTCGCAAATTGTCTTTGCCATTTCAACAACCCTTGGCTTTTTTCCCTTTATTGTTATAAGCTTCTTGTTTTTTTGCAAATAACAAAAATGAGACTTAACTAATCAGTCACCTCAACATGGGCGATGGCTACGCAATCGTATAATTTTGAGTATCCGAACATTTCAAAGAAGATAGCCTGTTCCAGGTTCTCAGTTAGTGGGGACGAGCAAAAAAAATGGCCGAGATGGGAAAAAAGCTAGCGAGAGAAAAAAAATAAACATTTTTCCTCGGTCCGGACCACCAACTGAGAGCTTGGAACAAGCTACAAATAAGATGGTTGTTTATAAAGAAAGCTAAAACCAGGTGGACCTTTCCTCGCAGTAATGCGAACCCGTATCGCTTCATGAAAGTTAAGTGGAAGAATCCACTTAATTTTAACCAGGTTTGTCCAGATATGCACGCGTACGTAATTTTTGTTAAGCGCCACGAAGTGTTCCATTGTTCTTTTTTGCAAATCAACATCACTCGCGTTTGTAACGTCACAAAATTCATTAAAATGGCTTTTCCCCCACGATTCAGGTAATCCTACTGGATGTGACTGGTTTGTGTAAAACAGCGCAGAAACTAGATCTGTATTTACCCTTGCCAGTGTGGTTGGCCTAACCTCGGGTTCTTTTAAAAAAAAACTCAAAACAATGCACTCGTTTATGTTAAAGTTGTGTGATTATATATCGCGCTGTTTGATTGTCCCTTTCAAGTTTTATGTTTTTTTACACTTGATTGTAGATTTTAAATTGTTTTTATTATTCAAGATTTCAATGGTAAAGACTCGCGTATGTTGAGTCTGATTTTTCAATAAAGACTATTACTTACTTAATTGCATTACCGGATGCCAATCCTATAAAATGGTCATTTGACGTTCTTAAGGCTTCTTTGAGGCCAACAGCTAGGTTGGAACAAACGCAGCATCCTTTACAATGGAAAGAGAAATTTGCTCCAGAAATTTATTCCTGGGACAGCTATTGGCATCGCACCCACTAACTGTCGGACAAAACCTTCTGATGTCGTCCGAATATAAAAAGGAGTACTTTCATACAGAGAATGAGCTATTAAAGTTTTTGTAATGTCTTTGGTTCGACTCCTCGTGCTTCAAGCCAGAACTATTCGGGTTTTTTTCGAGTATCTGCACGAGTCATTAACAAATAGATGTTTCTTTGGCCAATCCCAAAAGATGCGATCATCAACTAAGCCAACTATGACGTAAGGCGCTATGTGCAGAAAAAATACGCAGGGCGAACCAATCTATGGCGCTATTTGCTCCGATTGGTTCAGAATTTGGCGCGAGATTTGAAAATCAGTCGGTAATGGAACACCAAAGCATTCGCGAAACTAAAAGCCATTGTTTAGACTATAGGGTTTTTTTCGAAATAAAACGCAGCAAATTCAGCTACAGCTTATTTACAGCAAACGCATCGAAGATAAAGATGTTTTTCGATATCCCAAAGAGACGAGAAAAAAGGTTGTTATGGTTAAGTTGAAGCTCTTCAAAAAAAATCCTTCAAATAAATCAGCTTGTGGTTTTCATCTCCAGAGGCTGAAAGTCGTCTGAGCGTTTCTCAGCGATACTTGCAGAATATAAGATGTATTCAAGTCAGGAAGAACCATATTATTACTGCTTACAGACTTGGAAATTAAAATAGCCTTGTACAGCATAAATACAAACGCAGCAGCTTTAGCATAAGACAACTGATGTTGAAGCGGGGAGAAAACAAATCACTTTATCAATACTGAATATGAAAAGGGCGTTGCATAGTTTGGTGTAGTTGGAAATGTAAGGAGTACAGGGTTTGATCTTGGCGGACACGGTGGTGTACCAGTCGAAGCAGAAACTTATGGAAACGCAAGGGTCAATTTTTACAGTAATTAATGCGGCCACAGTTTTTTGAAAATGTAACATACTGCGAGGGATGAAGATTGTTAGTCGTGGATAAAGTAATGAATAACCACTGTTGTTGCGCAGTTTAATGTCAATGCTTTACGTAGTTGTCCTTGCATGATCCGGATTAAGTAATCGCATGCAGATATAAGATTAAATGATCAAATAAATATCAGGAAACAGGAATTGTTAAAATCTGACCTTAGGAAGGAACTGTTGGAAAATACTGCTCGGTAGCTTTTATTTCAGTTATCACACTTGAAAATGTCACCCGCACAGACTAAAAAGTTCACTTTGTACAGCCTAATATAATAAACAGCGCCACAGGAAAGTAATGCCAATTAGCTTTCATTTGAATCCTTACACTTTTCTATTTCGTCCAAAAACTCAAAAGTTGGAACCACCTTGCAAATCGTCAACAGCGGCTGTAGTAAAGTACTGCTGATCGATAGCTTTCATTTGAAAGGTCTCTCTTTTCGATTTCACCAGGCGACTGGAGGTCAGCTTTGCTCTACTCACTAGTTTGTGGCCAATCAGACAGGGGCACCCAACGAGAATATAGTTCAAAACCACTTAAACATAGCATTGTTAAACGTATTTTAGTATTTAAACGGTAGATATAGGCATATTTTTATCCCCTAAACAATTTTCATCTGTTCGGATTCCATAGCTGAAAGTCTAGTGATCCGAAAATTATAGGGATCAAAACTTACCTTTTCGAAAAATTCAGCCAGACAAAAGGCTCCCGAAAATTCTAGGTGACCATTTTAGGGTAAAAATCCGTTAAAATGGGCAATTATACAATTTTTTAGATGTTCGAAAATCCTAGGACAGGCAGGCAAGCAAGAAATTTTACAACAAATGTTCTGAAAATTCTAGATCTCAAATCGTCTTCCGAACAGATATTTCAGTTCCGAAAATTGACGTTAGGTGCCCCTGATCAGAGGGCTCGAAGCATGGCTTAGTGCTTGGCTACGCCGAGTTGCAGTGAAGTCACAATAGATCTGGGTTCTGTAAATGTAATAGGAGCATTTATAAATGAAAACCACCTTTCATAAAATGATAACTGTAGCACTGTGAGGTAAAAGCAATTTGAGAGCAGTTTGTATGGATAACAAGAATTCCAATGGGCTACTTTCCAAAATATCATAAAACTCTTTGTTTGTCTCTCCAGATTTTGGTTAAACGTTGTTTTCGTTTTTACTTGAGATCATTGCAAGTCCCAGAGAAACTGGAAACAATGCTTATCCAAAATTTGGAGGGACAAACAAAGAGTATCATGATATTTTCGAAAATGACCTATAATGATGCCAACGTTAAGAAGTTTGAACTAGTGATATTAAAATTTAAAACTAGAGTCATTTATGGAAGTAGGTGCAAAGATCCAATGTTCCTAATAGATCCAAAGATCCAAATAGTTTGTGAGGGCCATTTTGGGTCGTTTTACAGTCACGATTTTTAAGTGTTTTCTTTTATTCCAACATGGCTCCAAAACCCTTGTAGCGCTCGAGGGAGCTGGAAGGAATTCGGGACCTCGGAGGACTAGCCCCGTTCCAAAGTGGTTCAGCGACATTTGATCCGAAACAACTGCATGCAAAGCTAGAGCCCAAACCGCCTCTTACCGGAAAGTGCCGATCTGCCGCTTCTTTGGAAATGTTTTGAGTAAGAAATTCTTTTTAACTTGTATTCGCCGAGTATTTCCCACCAGCTACAGCAAATTAGGGAGCAGATGACAATTCGGTCTCTTTCGAAAGCTTCATGGAAAATTTCAGTTGTCATAAAAGTTAAGTAAGGTTCATAAAACACTTCACTTATACTTTGAGATAAGTCTATTGCCGCCGGAGTGGCGTACTTTGTTTTATCAGTAAACTAGATCAGTTGAATTATTTCTTTGCGAGCTCATCACTAAATGTTAAGGCCCGTTTGAAATGTCGAACTTTACATGTGCCGAATCTAAAGCAAATGAGCGAAAACTATAGATTTTTGTTATTTGCATTAGATTCGGCACATTTAAAGTTCGACGTTTGAAACGAACTTAAAGGATCTATTAATGCAGCGGTTGGCGGAGACGGTCAGTGAGTGACGATATTTTTTTTGTTCTTTCTCTTTTGAAACATTTAACACCCTTGTGCAATTAAATCATTCATTTTATGAGTTAAAAGAGATCGAATAATCGCATGAGACGTATTACTGGTTTACACAGTGGGAAATTCTTGAAAATTTGAGCGAATGCACTTGTGCCTCAACTACTCAGTACAACTTAAGGAACAAAAATGCACTTAAAAAAGCAGACAAAGTTCTTGGATCAAAGTGTACTTGACAGAAGATGCACTTGAAAATTTGATCCCCTATCCACTTGTTTATTTGCGCTCAGCCCTCAATAGCCCATTTCCGAGTTGCTGCATGCCTCAGTTTCCAGCGACGGTCCTAGTGCACAGCCATTCAAATGGAAATGAGTTGCGTATTCTTAAGCACGGTGCCTACTAATTCAAAGGTATTTTTGCCCCGGTTTATGATTATTCAGAAAATGTAGATCTTAACAAGTGTTAGTGAAATCCAAAAAGAAAATTGGGGGTAACCACGCATTTTTCAAAGATAATTGATGAATAATATTTGTAAAAAGCTTTAAAATACAAAGCAATGTATGGTGTTCTTTCTCAGATTGAAGCTTAATTATCTCTCAAAAATGCATGGTTACCCCCAAATTTCTCTTTGGATACCAAGAGTACTTACTAAGATCTACTATTTCCCGATAGTTTTAAACCGCGCAAAAATATCCCTGTATTGATAAGCACCACCCATAAGAAATCCGAGTATCTCGAGATGCGCAGAACGTATGCGCAAAAACAATAGTAGGCGCCGTTCTTAAGCAAATCACAATCGTTTCCCTTACAATAGTTGAGCACCGAGACTCACTTCGAAACCGAGACAAGCAGCAACTCGGAAATGGCCTATAGGAAACTTAGCAAGGACAACGGGGACGGCAATGAGAACGACACAAATTTGCATATTTAGGTCCTCGTGCAGACGTATCCGAATATTTTTGATTTTGCAACTTTTTCTTATCGGATACGCCTTCCGTCCACACGTATCCGGCGAATTCGCTGGCGAATCAGCAACTTTTTGAATACGCTCTCCAGAGTGGATATTTTTTAATCCGATATGAATCCCGAACCGTGTGGACGCCAAATCCGGATTCCGGATCAAATCCGGATACGTGTGGACGAGGCCTCAGTGGGCAAAAACAATAGCTTTGCACGCTCTGCACGTGCGTTTTTCAGTTTTGTCCATTTCTTCGCCGTCATTTGCAAAACAACAACGTGAAATAGCCCAATTTCTGGTTTTATTTAAAATGTCAGCTCTTGAGGATACTATTTCATTTTCTCCCCTCAACGCCGTTCCTACCAGTGTCAAAATTAGGGAGCTTTAGCAACGACGACGGGAACGGCAACGAGAACGTCATCACAAAACACAAATTCTCATTATTGTATTCAATTCACAACTATTCCAAGTTTGTAACGCGAAAAAGGTATGGCAGTCCATCAGGAATGAAAACGTTATGAGCGGCGCTTTATTTAGGGGAGAAAATGAAAATTTATCTTTAAGGCCCGTTCAAACGGTCATGATAGTTGATGATAGTTGATGATAGTTTCAACTATCACGCACGTTTGAACACGAACTATCATTCACTATCATCAACTATCATCAACTATCATGCAGTTTGGACATGTTCAAATTCGACATGATAGTTCATGATAGTTTTTTTCCGTTTGACCGAGCGGATGATAGTGCATGATAGTTTTTCGGTCAGCGGGGGTAACCAAGGCGGGCTCAATGCAATATGGCTACCGCAAGTTTGCCATCGTCCTGTGAGGAACAACAAAACAAAATAATAATTTGGACGAATATTCGGACGACAGTGACGCTGAAAGCGAGAAAGTGAGAAAAGCTAAAAAAGCTAAAAAACCAGACAACGAGAAGTGGAGTAGTAGTTTGATATGCAACCTAATAGATGAGTACGAGGCACGGCCATGTTTGTGGAACATTTTTTGCGATGACTACCACAATCGGGATGTAACTGGAAAAGCGAAGAAAGAACTGGAGGTAAGTCAAAGTGAATTGCATCACGAAATTCAAATCCCCGCCATATTTGTTTACAATCGCGCGCGGTAGGAGACTAGGTACCAGTTAGCTACGCCAGCACATTGCGCGATTTCCTCAACTATCATGAACTATCATGGACCGTTTGATCGCAAACATGATAGTCAATGATAGTGAATGATAGTTGAAACTATCATCAACTATCATGACCGTTTGAACGGGGCTTTAAATGCTGACGTCCTTCATAAAACCTTAGTTGTTGTTTTGCTGACGACGTCAAAGAAATGTACAAAAACGAAAACCGCACGTGCAGACCGTGCAAGGCTACTGTCTTTTGCAAATTTGTGACGTTCTCGTTTTTGTCGCCGTTGTCGTTGCTAAAGCTTCGGGGGTGGAAGCTGAATAATTGGACCTCGATTATTCATTATTCTTTGTGTGTTTAGTTCGAATTATTCATTATTCTTTTTAAATTTTTGTAGGTTATTCATTATTCATTGTTGTTAGTCATTATTCCACTGGCACATTAACTGCGTTATCCATTATTCCGGAGTTTTCAGACCCAATTATTCATTATTCATTATTATTTATACTCGTTATTCATAAAGCTCCCTATTTCTACGACGCGGTCGTCAACGAGAACGCCGCAAAACAAGGATATCATTGGTTAAAAGAGGAAAAATAATCTTGCTTTAAGTGCAGCATGCATTTTCGCACATTTTTGCAGTGATCTGCTAAACAACAGCATGAAATCACCAAATTTGAGGTTTTAACGATAACTGACGTGAGCTTACAAATGCAAACCTTTCATTATATATTCAGGGCCACCCAACGTCAATTTTCGGAAAATATCTGTTCAGAAGACGATTTGAGATCTAGAATTTTCGGGAACATTTGTTGTCAAATTCCTTGCTTGCCTGCCTGTCCTAGGATTTTCGAACATCTAAAAAAATGTATAAAATTGCCCATTTTTAACGGAGTCTTACCCTAAAAAGGTCACCTAGAATTTTCGGGAGTCTTTCTTCTGGCTGAATTTTTCGATAAGGTAAGTTTTGATCCCTATAATTTTCGGATCACTAGACTTTCCGCTATGGAATCCGAACAGATGAAAATTGTTTAGGGGATAAAAATATGCCTATATCTACCGTTTAAATACTAAAATACGTTTAACAATGCTATGTTTGTATATTCTCGTTGAGTGCCCCTGTATATTTTTACTCTGAAACCGCGCTGTTTTCAAAGGCCGTACTGAGCAGTACTTTCCTGTGATGTTGGTTGAAATGTCACATCGGTTTTTTTTTTTCAACAAATCTACGGCTGAGAAAGAAAGGGCCCGAGATAAATAAATATATCGACGTCCTAAAAATTAGTCACATTTTTTCACGTCGGCGCATGACTGTTTTGTTTTGTACGAAGAAAAACAAATTAGCCTCGCAATACTCATACAAGGTTTTTCAGAACTTTGCACTTGAATGTTTGTTACGTGACATTGATGACAGCTTTCAGAAAGGCTATTAAACGAAGGAGTAGAGCGAACAAGGTGGCTTCTTGATAGGTAAACATCTACGTAAATTTAAAAACACTTAAACCAGCGTTGCGGAAATTTCGTTTTCAGCCTATTGAACAAAGTTTCCTTTATTATTTTAGTGTCACGCTTTGGACAAATATGTGTTTAAATGAATGATTCTATGACAGGTTTCTTCCTATTTTGAAAAGTACAAGTAAAATGTTGTGCCCTTTTCGTATTTTTTCCGAACGGATGAGTGCAGAGTGAAGAAATTTCAAAATCTGTTAAGTTCCGGGAGTGGGTGCAAAGCAAAGCCGAGAGAGAATCCACAGATACTCTACGTTAATTTTTTACGTATTTCGAAATGTTGTCTCACTTTTATTTGTGCTTTACTTTTGGAAAGAACGTCTTTTTTCGCTTATTTTGTTTACTTTAAAGGCTTGCTTTTTTTTCAAAGAAAGCGTTTGTATACGTTCAGGAGCGCATATTTTTGTTTTCAAATTTGCCGGGCGCCGCCATTTTGAATAGCTGTGACGTGTTATAGTTTGCTCAGACCAATAGGGGGACCGTATACGTCACAAATATTCAAGATGTCCCTCAATATGATTATTCTCGAGCAGGCGGACCACTGAATCTTTCATAGCTCTTATGCAAAATATCATTAAGATTTCATCTTCAGTCCTTGGGTGACTGATTGAAGCGAATACCGCTCATAAATATCAAATGATGGAGAGATTATGTCAAAGTCGCATATTGGAATTGAGGATCATTAGACGATTTTCTTCGCGAAAGTGAGATCGTTGTAATTAAGAGATATTTTTTCCGATGGCTACTCGGGAATAATCGGAGTGCTCCTGTATGAGATTCGAACCTGTATCCCCGGAATATCCCCGAGTTCGATAATGACTCGGGGTTAACAATTTTCCTCACAGGCAGACAACCCAAAGGATGCGAGAGCTTGCCGGTGACGTCACGTTATTTGAGACAGTTGTATCGGCCGATTCAACTGTTGGAGGAAAAAGGTTCCATAAAAACATCATATCGCGACGTATCCATACGAAAATGTATTTTATGGATAGCCAGATTACTAAAGTTAACTCACCTACTATCCAACAAAAATCTATGTTACTAGTTAGGAGAATGAACGTTTCGAGTTTCGATTGGCTTAAGCCTCTTAAGCCTCTTTAGAACATCTGAGCTGTTTCACAAGCTGGGATGTTCTTTCTCTTGGAAAATCGCAAATAAAAAATTTAAAGACACTAACTGTCGAAGAGAAAGGTAATGGAAACCTTCCAAAGAATGTTCAGTTCATTTTCCCGAAGCTTCCTATTTGTCAATAAACTTCACCGGAATCAAAGTTTCGATGATGATTGAAAGCACGTAATCGCCAAATCAAAACCATACCCCTCTGGTGAAAAGGCTTACAATTCAATTACTAAAAATAGGCTGAAGGAACCTTCCAGATTAGAGAAACCACTGCAAGCGGTTTTGTGGTCTCCTTATCAGCCTGATCGTGAAGTCGATAAGAGATTCGAGTACCATATCATAGTTTTCGACCGAATTTACTTGTGCTGTTCTCGTTAAAGTTTGCTCGCAGTTGACCGTAATTGTGCATGGTGGAAATTGCTATTGAAAGGAAAATCATGGAACATGATGGAGAGTAGTCAAGGAATTTTCATTGCGCAAAGTAAATTGTTTGCTACATATCGCGGCTCTCTAATTTCATTTCAAACTGGGCGAGGCTGTTCGCGAAGAGCAAGCAGTAGGCTTGTGATACAGAAAGAGACTATCATGCATACAGCCCATAATAACCAAAATAGAATTAAAATAGAAATTTAGCCTCGCTTTTATGGCAAACCTCAGGCTGAAATTTGCCTTTTGTTCCAAATCAAAGAAACCTGACTGATTTTCGCTTAGGTTTGGCCTCGACGTATCGGCCGACTTTTCAAAAAAGAGAGGTAATTTAAAATAAGGGAATTTTTGATACTGTTACGACAAACAACAGCTGTTGTAGCCTGTCTTTTGGCGTTTTCGGTTTCACGTAAACTGAAGATCATATTTGAGGGAGAGAGTTCAGCATCGCGCTTATGGCAAGCGTCATGCACGGAAATTTGCGTTTTGCCAAAAGTCAAAGAAACTTATTTGATTGTTACTGATTACTTGTCTGTTATCAAGAGGCACCATTTAAATCCTTTGACGCTCAGTAGTGATCAGCATGTAAATTCTACTCACAATTTCAATGAAATGTCAGTTAGACAGGTATTGAGAATATGGATAATCATCAGCTTAACTGAGGTGTGATCTTGATATAACACCAAATTCTTATGACTACCCAACAAAGAAATCTATGGTTCTAGTTAGGAGAATGAACGTTTTCGACCTTGGCAATGGAAGAGTTATTAAGAAAGAAAAATTTCATGCTTTTATCGTAAGCAACAACCTGCTGTTTCGCGTAAACGGAATGTTAAATCTTTCTAAGAACAATCTTTGATATATACTAAAAAACTGAAAAGCCCTGTGTTATGGTGATTTCACTGGAAATGAGAAGGTTTTCCATGTGGGTACCTCTTTCAGGACTAATTTCTAACAGTTCACCAAATCTATTATATATACCTCGATTCCAATCCAAGTCGGTCACTGAACGTGTTAAAAGTGGACGTGCCGTCCAAGTATTTGAGTGGTTTATTCTTTAACGCTGTCAAATCAAACACTCTCGATGTCAGCTTTATTATCCGGCATCTGTGGGGTGGTTGACAACTGGTTAAGACCTTATTGTTTATTTACAAAGTTGTTCATTAAGATAGGACTGAAAGTGGTCGAGAAAGACTCTCTTAAAAAATAACGTCCGAACACATTCTTGCGACATCTCCTAGGGCATTTTGTTAAAGCATGTGTTCTTGTGATGCAGCGGGACATCACAAAGGGTTCTTGGCAAAAGGCCACGCTTGTGGGTTAATTCATATAACAAGAAAAATATGGGATTGTGCATATGTTTTACATGGGAAACTCAATTTCCCGGTAAAAATAACTCTTTTGGGTCTTGTGACGAAAGCCATCAAACTGATCATAAAAACGAAAAAATCGAATGGAAAAGCCAGGGAGATAAAATTTCATGCTAACAGCGGAATCTGGTATTTGCGACATTTTAATGTTTTCTAAATTGCCACCGAGGACTGAAACCTTTGGAAGTTGTTCTTGACAAAATGACAGGGATTGCGTCTGACAGGGGCCTTGACTTGACCATGCCTCTTTGCAATGAATATTCCGCCGACCACTTAAGCGTTTCAGTTTTATCGGGTTGTATTAAGTGATAAATGAGAAGTACGAGACTGACACTGGAGTGATTTCCAATTCCAGTTTGCGTGTTTGTTTGCATGCGTGAAAAACAACAAAAACTATGCTAGAAGAAAGTGTTGATGGATACAAGATCAACTGTCTTTTCTGACGCAGTCAAAACTGTCAGGATATCACCGATCAAGTTATTGCGTGGTATTTCTTCCACGGTTTTGAAGTCAGCAGGCGCATAAGTGCCTTGAGAAGGAATTTTCAGAGGATTTTCATTCATTTTGAGTACTCGTAAAGTAAGTTTTATTATTATTTACATTTCGGGCATCTCCTCATCGCTAAGCGGTTCTTTTTATCTCTATGTCTTCATCAGTATAATGAGATAGTCGCCTAGGGACCGTCATGTTTTTATAAGGCACCGACTTCACTCAAACTTTCCTGCGGACAGACCTTGGATGTCAATCGAGATGACTTTCCAAACATTTCTGGTCATTGCGGAGTTTTTCGGGCAACGACGAACAATTTGTTAACCAAAAGGACAAATTCATGCTAAATGGATTTGCATTTCCCACATTCCAGCTGCACAATCCATGAAATTCGATCCAATTTAATTATTTGTTGACCTTTGTAATGAAACAATTAAAATTTCGAGTAGAGCTGTGAGAGATTCTCTGAAAAGGCTGGGGCATTCTTGATGACGTCACGCCACGGCTGTGCCAAATGCACTTCTCTGCGAACAATCACACAAGCGACAGAGCGAGAAATGGAGAGAGATCTCTGTCGTTTGTGGCGGATCTTGAAATAACAGAGCTTCTGTTCTCTCCCAGGCTCGACTCGGGGAATCCATGAAGTTTACAGAGGTCTTGTTGTGTGGGATTCTTGTATCACTACTCAATTATGCTCCAGGTAAGCGAAACGATGGCCTTTGATTCGATATGTTCAAGTTGTCTATTTCAATGTGTTTACTTTCAACAAGCGTGGTGGTTTAGGGTAACAAAACATGAGCGAGAAAGCGAGTTGATGAAAATTCCTGAATATGTTAACCTAAGCATTGTTTGGCAAGGATTTCAATGCTTGTGAATGCAATTCTGGGCGCGCTAAACCTCCGGCAAATAGCAGCTATCTACAAGTTTGCCTTTGAACCCACTCAACGTTGTAGCTTACTTTGTAAAGGAATTATTTAAAATTTGCGGGATTAATTCACACCCCGAATATGCTGGCTGTATTTTTGCGAAATCTTGTCTTGCAAGACTTGACTTAGCTTTGCCCCAAGTGTTTTGTTTCCTTCGAAATCTGCTTTGAACGTGAAAATCTGTCTTTGTGTCCGCGCCATTGGCAACTGTATATCTGTGATGTTCAAAAGCAATTCTCTCACATTTTCATTTTGATTTTTGACAGCCGCCGCAAGAAGATATTCGGGGAAGAAATATAGACCTAGGAATAAAGGACTTAAGAGGTGAGTTTAAGGTTATTTTGCCGTAAAGATCTGAGTTTCAAGAGTCCTCTTGTCTACAAGAAATTATCCAGTTTTATTCAGACAGTCGCCTTGCTTGCATCAGGGAATTTGGCAGGGTAATCCAAAACCATGTCAGACAAGCTGGCGTGGAAGATGACCGAACTCAGTGAGGGGCAATACATGTAGATTAATTTCTTTCACTATCGAATCTAATCAGGGTTTATTTGAAATAAACATGTTCCGGCTGCTTTGTTCGTTTCAACATCCCATTCTGGCTTTCTTTCCCCCGAAGTCTTCTATCTCGTGGCGTACTTCATCTTTCAGACATAGCAGTGCTTTGTTTGTAGTGGTGGAAAATCGCTGCAACAGAGCAACGGAAAATGGTCGTCACGGTTTTAGTCCAACACGTTTTCTTTAATTAAAATCACATGCAAACAAGGTCAACATTCTCCCATAACCGCTGTCTCTAATTCGCAAACGAACTCCAGGCCGACGAGAGAGATGTCAAGGGACAGATCTCATGTTTATCTGTTTTTCTCGTCTATATTTAGCTAGACCACCGTGACTTTCTATTGTACAGGCCAAATTCCATATCGCTTTTTTCCATCTTTTTTGTTATCCTCGTTTAATTCGAAGACTTCGTAAAACCAGAGAGAGTATTTAATATCCGACACAAAAGTCGATTGTCTCAACTTTATTTCCGGTGATCAAAGGGTTTCATACAATACAAAAACATCTCTTCGTTTACCCCCAACCTGTTTTCTATCAGAGGCGGAATGAAATTGAAGCATACCTCTTTGTACATTTTCAAGTATCTATTTTGCATAGTCGATTTCTCTTGTCTCAACTTGACTTTATCTCTTGCATATAAGGGTTTTAAAGCTTGTAATTTTGTTTCCAAATGTAGGCGTTCCGGTTTTTTTTGCAAATGTCGTGTAAATTGACCTTTTCTTGAGGAAAATCTGTCTCACTTTGCTGAAAAGCTACAAACGGAATGGTTGTGTAAATTTGATGTTTGTACTTTTCATTTGCTAACAAACGCCTTCTTCATTTATTTTAAAAACTTACTGTTGCCTTTGCCGTTCTCAAAGTGTTTTCAAGTCGTTTTCTTTGGGTAAACATCATTTCCGATATGTCACAAATTTAATGTAACTCACATTTAACCTTTTTACCTTAAATATTTTTAAGGTACAAAGGATCTTGATCGTATCGAAAGAAAAATCTTGTATGTTTGATTATGGAAAACACTCCAGTGTCAAAATCGCAGTGGAGAGCTGTAAATAAAGTTAAAATTGTGTTTACGTTTATTGGCAAAACATCTCTTTGTTTGTTTTAAACGAAATCGGTGAGAGGTCCCAAATATAATTAAATTGTTTCTCTTGTTCTTGATTGGTGCTAATGAATGAAACATTTTGTGGAGTGCATCTTATTCTTAGGAAAAAACTTTTCTTACATATTGTCCGAAACTGTAGTTTCATCAGTGCCAAAGTAGGATGGAACTTCAATTTATTTTGGAATATTTTTATTTGAATGCCATATTCGCACAATTGATTTACCACACATAAAGAAACGTTTGTCTTCATCAGTTAAGACCATATTGCAGAAACTCTGTGGCATTTTCTTTTCATCTACGGTCGAATGTTGTAATAAGACAAAACGATTTCCATTTAGACACAGAAAACAAGTTGTACTAATAATAATAAAGCACAGATTTGAAAGTCACTTATTAGTGTTCGGGACAATGTAGTAATTGAAGTAATTCTAGGCTTATCTCTTTCATTTATCAGTTACATTTTTTAAGATCCAGATTTACATATAAAAGCTCGTGACAGCAGAAATTTCTTCATCCTTCAGTTTTGTAGCTAATTTCAAATACTTCGTCACATTGCACTCTCAACGAATTCAACCAAGTGAAATGAAATTAAATGCCTGTCCTGCTAAATGCCCTTACTCGCAGTCGGAGACTGTGAATTGCTAAGGGCGCTGCTCGACGAGGTGGGAACGAAGAAACTGTGCTGCTGGTTAGGCGCTCGGCCCCTGAAAGCGACCCATGTATGACCTCGGAGCACAGCACCACAGCCAGATGGAATAGGCTGGGATTCGATTTTGCTGAGGGAGGAGAACCCGGAGAAAAACCCTCGGAGTCAGATTGAGATCGACTGAAACTCAGCCCACATACGATCTCGGGGCCGAGAATTAAAACCCGAATCGCAGAGGTGGAAGACACGGTTGATAACCACCAAGCTATCCTGACTCCCCAGTGATATCGCCATTTTTTTGAAAGCCTCAAATGTGTCGTTTATTTTTTTTTTGGACATCCTCAGACACAATTTAGAGGCAAAAAAGTGTTTTCTCGTTTATATTAAGGAATTCACTCTTCTTACTGTTACTGATTGGAAAACGGAAAAATTTGTTCAGTGTCTAGATTTTCCAAGTCCAAATTTCATTTTCAATTGTAGGTTTTAAAAAAAATGTAAATTCGTTGGCTTCGAAATAATAATTTTCCGACCAAAATTAGAAACTTAAGCGTTTAGGCATAAATTCTTCTCGGATTATATTCACCGATATCCACCTCGCATGACTCCAATCCGCAACCGTGATAGCAGACATGGCAGGTGTTCTCCAACGTAGGAATTCTTCAATACGTGAATGAACGACCTGAAAATTTGTGACCAATAAGAGACGTTGATCTATGCCTTAAGTCTCTATTCATCTTCTACGGAGTTAAAAATAAAATAAACCAGAGACTATGTGTCTAAATTCAGAAGTT
This sequence comes from Montipora capitata, assembly GCA_949126865.1. NCBI lineage: Eukaryota > Metazoa > Cnidaria > Anthozoa > Scleractinia > Acroporidae > Montipora > Montipora capitata. The sequence goes on along the minus strand of OX421457.1, from coordinate 4,715,010 downwards.
GGTGTGAACGAGAAAGTGAATCCGGTTAACCATTATAACTAAAAGCTACCAGGCAATGGGTCAATTGCATTGTCTGTTTGATACCATTAAATCTCGTGGAATTTTTATCCAGGTTTGTCGACTTACGGGTTCATTTTTACGTAAGCGGATACTACTTTGTGTTTATATTCTTGATTAACTAGCTTTAGGGGCGCTTTTAATGACGCTTAACCAAGTATTAAAGGCCAAAAGTAGTTTGCCCTTTACCCCCAGCTAAAAACGATTATTGCACTCAATTGTAGCAAAATAAAGATTCTCTGGGTCAATTCAAGTCAAAGGCGAGCTCACAAACGTTTCAAGGAAATCCGAATGTGTAGAATTTGATAATGCCCCAACCCTGGAAGACTTTCCGTAAAATCCGCTCGGAAAGCCTAAGTTCAGCTAAGGTTTTTAAAATGTGAAATATTTTATGGAACTTTTTTTCATCATGATGACGTTTAACAAGCAAAATTTGTTGACACGTTGAATTAACAACATCACTGACTACTCAAAAACTCCCAACCCTTTTCCTCTAGTGTAAGACTTCTAAGATTTTACTCTGTCTAAAAACAAATGATTTTACTCCTCAATGGGCGTGTGAATGAATTACGAATTACAACGGTCGTTTGATCGAAGAAACAATCCGCTAGCGAATTCAGCGTTTAAAGTTTCCGATCTCCAGCGAGTTTTATTTCTTTTATATAGTCTGCTAAAGTCTCCAGACAGATACTATTTCCGTAGTTGCACCCATACATTTGCTAAAATATCCACGTCCACTGAATTGGCAAAAGCTAAAGATTTCCCGTCGGGTGCCTTATCATTCAGTGATTAATTATTTTATGAAGCAGCAAGCGGGACCACAAAGGGAAGAAAGAGATTGCCTTCGGAAAGTTTCCACTAAACGCCCATAACTTCAGGGAAGACTTCCGCACACAAAACATGCCAGGTCACGTACGGACTTCTGCTTCATCAAACAAAGCCGAAACTGTTTACGTGAAGTGGGAGAGATCCCAGCACGAAGACAAAACAAGTCTTAGTTTGGTTTACGTGGAAAAATGTTGGCTAGGCTTGCGAAATATTTCTCAATTTTGCAAACACTGTCCTTGACGGTTTAAATTCCATCTCGATTGGTAGGCGGCACGTAATCGGAATCCGACGTCAAATTTTCATGGCAACGTTAGTCAAGAAGAATTTACGAGCGTCGAATATAAGTACAGGGCAAAGGGTTATTATGACAAATTTTTAGTGACAGAACTTCGCAAGAAGGTGTCCTGTAGCGTTTAAAATATTCTCATGGCTCTTTAACATTCTGGAAGTCAAACCGGAAGTACCACTACAGCCACCTCATCAACTTCCCCACCTCAGTTAGCCGTGCGGTTAAAAAATGCGATATGTCAGTCATGAAAATGACAAGGTTTGAACTGGAAATAAATTACATCCTTATCTATGGCTTCACATGCATTTAGAGTTTTTCAACAGCTAGAGTTCCTTAACTGGCCTGAAAAATTTCACATAGTACTGACCCTTTTGTACCGGGATTTTTTTTTATGTTACAGGGACTGTTTCAAAATTTAGCCAAAACTGGCAACCAAATCTATCCTGTGTACGCCCGCCTTCTCCCCTCAAACAAATCGGGGAGACTTATTTTTATTTTTTTTGAACACAGGCTAACCAAATCAGGCGAAATGTAAAAATAAAAAGGCAGGTTTGAATAAAACGGTAAATACAAAAGGAGACAGGAATGGGCAAAATTAAAAAAATATTAAATTGGATTGCAATTGGGGTTTTTGAAAACAGCTTATTTTTAACAGTTTTTCAAAGTTTATCTCCGTTGTTTGTAACTTGAATTTTATATGGTCGACAGACGTTTTCTTCTCACTAAGCTTTGATTTGAGTTGTTTAAAAGTAATTTCTGGGTTAACGATAAGTTGCATAGCGAAAGGGGGCGAGTGATTGGTAAAGCTGCGCAAAAAATAAGTTGTTTAGTTTGACTGCACTGCGGTAACCTGGCCCTCTTGAATTCATTCAGCGCTGCGTTTGACAAGAACACAGCCAGGTAAAATTCAATCTTTGTGCCTAGTTGCGCCAACTTTGAAGTTGGAAAGGATCAGCCAACATTATCTGTGAAGGAAACAATAATTATAATCAGGATTCCACTGATTCCGGACGTAAAATTTACAAATCGATTGAACTACCCGTTGGTGTTCTATCAACTGACCACAAACGGCCGATATAATCACGTGCGGTTTTGATGTCACGTTTATGTTCTTTTGGAAATTAAAGGGCGTATCACCTCACCACAGTTTTCCACTTTAATTATTATCCGAAATAGTCCCAAATACGTTGTGTTGTTTTAATTTATTAGTCTGACCATAGTCATAGTTTATTATTAATAAGTTAACACACGATTTTTCTCGTGCAAATTGGAATAAATAAGCACAATTTTGGTCGTGCTTATTTATTCCAAATTGCACTCGAAGTCATGTCATTACCTATACATAGTTACACGAGCGCCTTGCCCAGGCCCACAGGCTCGCAAACGTTGTAAAATCATTTGAGGATATTTCAATTAAGTCTCCCATAATAATAACAACTTTTTCTCAACAACATAATTTATTTTGTGTTTCACGTCATGCAAGTTGATTGGACAGGTTTATTCTGCCTGTGATTTTGAAAATCCTCGAACGGTGCTGTGGTATTTATACTTATGTATTCTTCTCGGGAACAAACACTATTTTTGAATCCGAGCAAAGCACTTCCCAGGTTTTGTAGTTAGCGTGGTCTCATTTAGAGATTTCACCCACAGACTGGAAAGTTAGAAACGCTTTTCACAGCATTATAAAGTGCTGTAGCACATTTCCATTTTTGAGGTTCGATGCCATTCTTAGTGACCGTGCCAAGCCTTATTATTCTGTTAGCTTTCGGTGAATTGTGAGGGTTAGCTTCATTTAAAGGGGCACTGTCCTGCCGAATATTCTGTTTTATAGGTTAAAAATGGGTAAAAATCTTAATTAGTACTTAAGCTCGCTCGTACAACATTTCTAACAACCCACTAACAAGATAGGAATATATTTATGGCACAAAGAGCTATTCGTATTTAATTTTTTGGTGGTGTCTTTCTGAAGACACTGTCTCCAAATTTTTCAAGTTCCAATCCCTTTACATCCTCTCCATGGCATCATTGGCTGCAAAAAACAATGAATAGCTTTAGTGCACTGCAATGGTCTTTGGCAACAAAACTACAGCATTACTTTTCGGTTTTCATTGATGCAAGGACGTCTTTTTAGTTTGACTGAAATAGCATGACACTGCCTCTTTAATACTTAAAAATTGTGATGTGTGGAGTGGTTATCTCTTGTTGGTTTAATGCGTTTGCTCCTCAATCATTGAACCGGGTTCGATATCGTTTACCCAACTTTCATAGGATTTGTTTTCTGTTTTTTTTTCCTTCGAAATTCTAAGTGACATACGCCGCTAATCTAGTCCTAGATTAAGTATTTTTTTCCTTATTTGCAAACGACAAACTTAACAGTGAAAACTATGCAAATTTGATTTGCATTGGTAATTAATACCCTGGGGTATATGCAAATGAGACTATAAAAGAGGTTACATGTGCTCCACCCCATCACTCTACTCGAGGCCACAAAAGGGAAGAGTTTGGCAACCCACCCAATCGAATAAGTCAGGATTGATCCTCATAGCTTCCATCTTCACCTGGATCTTCGCCTGGTCTTGGGTTTGTCGCAGTCCAGAGCGATTCTCCACACCTTATCATTAATAACAATACCCAGCGTAGAAGATTAAACTGTTCTAAGCGTCGTCCAAATGGCAACGACCGCAATTTGCAACGCCATAAAGGACGAAATGTTTAAGTCGCTTTCATTTGAATGGTGGTCACACTTAATCCTTTCACCTACAGACCCAGAAGTGAGAACCTTTTGGTAGCTTTCATTTGAATCCTGCCACACTTCAAAGTTCATTCACAAACTCAAGCATTAGAATCACCGGCTTTGTACGGAAAAACTAACTGCCTCATACTGCAGTAGATTTCGTCCGCAAACTCAAAGACCTTTTACAGAATGATTGCACCGTATTCACACATTGCTGTAGTCATAGTAACATTAAAATCTGTTCCATGAAAACAACATCCAGTTGTTTATCATATCTTGGCAAAAATCTGTTTTTTTAAGTAGAAAAGGAAGGAATTCTTATGAATTGAAGTTCTTTTAAATAAACACAAAGAAAACTCAAGTGGTTTTGATGAAAATCGTAGCTCATTCCATATGGCACTTTGTTATCTGGAGAAAGATGAATACGGAAGGCCACACAGACCTTTTTCTCATTTTTATCTCCAAACTGCAAAGAATGTTGTCTGTCGCCACCTTTGATTTGGTTTTAAGAGATATATTAACTGACATCTTGGTGAAGATGACAGGTGACATAATTTTCAAATTAAGGCGGTAAAACATTCTCCAACAATTTCCGTAAACAAGAAAACCAATGCGGGGAAATCGTGATTGGGAACAGCTTGTTAGAAAGCAGTGTCATATTGCTTCCGTGAGAAACTTTGGATTTCCGTGAGCCTAGAAAGTTAATAATACCTTAATACAGCGTATTAAACGACACCACAGAAAGTGCTGCTCATTAACTTCTCTTTGAAAGATCCGGACTGTACGATTCCATCCCCAGACTCGGTAGTTCGAATCACTTTGTACCACAAAACTGACAGCATGCACTTCCTTACAGCTTTCATTTGAATAGTCACGTGACAGGATTTTAACCATCTAATGAAAACTGATAACTAATGATAACTATGCGATTTTTTACCTTGAAAATATCAATAGCATTTTAAAACGTGTGCCGTTATTTAGTATTTTCTTAGTACCTCAATGTACATCCTGGGATTAATAGCGACAAAAATATTTTTGCAGTGTTTTGAATGGGTCTGAATCGCAATTTGGAGTTTTGGCAAAACAGCCCTTGCGCAAATGAACTTCGTCAATTATTCTTGGCAACTTAAGTTGCGTGTTTCTGTGATGAATAGTTTGTCAGTAGCGTTCGAGGCTTGTGTTAACATACTTTTCTTTACAAAGAGGGAAAGTCTAATTGACTATTTTGAACAAATCCACGAATTTAGTAAAACGAATGTTATCATTAGCGCACACTCTTAACGCCGTGTTAGGGTTTCAGTTTGGGCGAATTGCTTGATGGCTGAAATGTGTTGAAAATCGAATTGTTTTCTTTGTGTCTTGGGTTAAAAAAGACACATCCGTGTTGTTTTAACGCCACAAAATACTGTCACGTAAACGTTATTTTTGTGAGAGTTCATTTTTAGCACCCACAAATAACATAAGAGGATTCTCCAGTTTATTGAATTCCAGAGCATTCCAAGAGCCGTTGGTGTATGTTTGTCCTCGACTTAAGCATCTTACGCTTTGTGAAAACCGCAGTCTTTCAAAACAGGAAAATACAAGCTGGTTGTTCGCTTAAACCTTTCAGCTCATCTGTCACCTTTTGAGTTTATGGGATGTTTTCTGCCAGAAACCACTGTTGTGATGAAACTTGTGGGCATTCTTTTTCAATCGCATTAAGGATTTCTGGATCATAAGTTCAAAGAGCGGAGCCGACTTGTTCAAAACCCGATTAGCGCCGGTAATCCTGGGTTAACTATCCGTTGCCATGGTAGTTAACCCAGATTAGCACTGATCGGGTTTCGAACAACTCGGCCCAGAAGTTAATTAGGGACTTCACGATCGAAGACGGTGACGTCCGCAAATAACGTCATGTATAATATAGCCAGTTTTTGTTTTTCAAAGTGTTTGGTGATAATTCCAGTTTGTTCAACTTCCACAGACTATCCAGAAACCGAATTGGGAGGAACAGTGTTGAAACTGACAAAGAAAATAAAGAATTTGCTGTTGTGTACTCCATCTTCTTTAGAAGTTGATATTCTGTAATTTCACCTTGCAGATTGGCAGAGAACAGGAAAGAAATGTACAAAACTTCGAAGCCCGCGTACAGAGCCATCGTTTTACTTTAAGTCTATTTTTTAATGCGGTTCTCGCTGACGTTGCCGTCCTAGATCGTATGGTCGCTATTTACTGCAGGCGCCGGGTTCGAAATTGAAACAGTTTGTTATCTTGAAGCGCGTCCTTTGAAGGGCTTAATAATGTGAAACAATTGTTTTTTTCGATAAGGGATTATCTTATATTCCTTATTAAAGTGTTTGCGTTTGCCGGTAAATCCTTGTACGGGCTTGCGGCAAAGAGATTTCCAGGCAGCTTTCTTGAAATTCGAGTTCCTGTGTCATGCGATTTCACTTGTCTGAATTCTTCGAATTTGCTGGAACTAATCTTCTTGCAAACAAGCTGCTCATTGCGTATTTCTTTCAAGGTTTTAACGTTAAAAATTCCACGTAGTATGCACGGTATGATGTCGTCACCTAGCTGACCAGTTTTAAAACGCTATTTTTCTGTAATTTACTCAAAGCATTCGGCCAAATACATTTTCCTTTTGTCTCGCCGCCAACGTGCACATCTTGTTCGTTTCATTATGTCTTCTTAACATCTGCGACTGACATACTTAACCTTAGCTGAATTAAAGTATCTTATTTCCTCTGAACCAGAATAAACTTACTAAACAGATGGAACGAATTTAATGTTTAAAAAAAAAGGGAAGTAGACCCCGAGGAACGACCAACAGCCAACACAGTTCACTAATTTTCTTTAAAGCTTTGAATTTTTTCTCCGGTTTTCGGTTGTCATGTTTCATATTTTGAATTGTTTTTTTTTGTACAAATTGATACTTTGCTCCACCAATGAACGTGTGACGTGTCAGATGTAACGACAACGTGGCACATGCCAGTTCTTACAAGCTATCCTTCAAAAGGGTGAACCCGTTCCAATCCAGTTATAGCAGAAATGGATTAACCGCCGCAAGAAATTACTGTGATTTGACTTATCGCTCATTTGAGTCGCTCTGACGGCGCATCGGTGGTTCTCTTGGTTAATCACCGGGCTGCCATGCGAAGCCGTGAGTTCAAGTACGGCCAGGCCAAAAAAATCACTTCTTTTTTTTCTTCAGATTTTGAAAGTGTGTTTGCTTAACACCTGACTGGCAAAATTTTGCGCTTTGGCTTTTATCCGTGTACTTTTATTTCACGGTCCGACATTACTCACATTCAAAACTAACCGATTGGACATCAGAGGGTTGGATCTAGCGAAAACCTCAAACTTTCTTCAGCGCGTAAATGCAGCGTATTTTATAACGCGAGTTTAAAAGTCTGAAAGCCCTAAAAACCCGTGCTGAGTGCTTATTCATTCAGCCGCGCACACACGCATTGCATTCTTTAAGAAAGCTACAATCTTGGACAGAATAAAATGGAACAGCAAACCCCCCTCCCCTCCCCCCCCCCCCCAAAGCAAGGATGAAGCCGCGCAAGAACCAAAACGCGCCATTTTCCCATCCTTGATTTGGGGGGGGGGGGGAGGGGGGTTACAAATTTCCCATCTATTGTGTCCAAGATTGTAGTCAGTCTTTGACGGACCATTAAATAGGAAAATTCCACTTAAACTAAACAAGTGTCTTTGAAATCATGGCTTAAAACTTTGTTCACTCAGTGTTTAGCTAACATAGTTTTGACATCCAAAGAAAAATAAGAATCCAACTTTTTTGGTCACGGTAGCACTTACAATACCTCTGGAGAAAGTGCTGCCTTTGAAATGATATCTGCAAATGGTTAGACTGTCTAGTCTAGTCTTCTCGGTTAGCGTTAAGGACTATAAACCGTAGGCCCGTCGCGTCGCCGTTTAGAAACTAACTAATCATTCGTCAGTTTTACGGTGCCTCTCTCATCTCGTAGAACGTGAACTGTATGGAATAATCATGAAATATTTACGATTGCGAAAAATTGCTTTTCAAGGCGACATTATCTCTGCTGTATTCTCAAACGTTACCAAGGACGCTTTCGATTAAACAGAACTGACCGGTCAGATCGGACATTTGAAAGATCTAACTCTACAACGCCTTCAAGTTAACACACTTCGAAGATGATGTATACTCCTCTGGAAGAGTGTATGGGATTATCATTCAAGTGTTCCTTCAAAGTGCTGCGTTTTTTTTTTTTTTTTTTTTTTGCAAACTGGCAGGTCTAGCCGGCGAGTTCTGACAAAAGGAAAGCTCCCCGGCTTAAACTCTCTGAAAGCGTTGTTACATGAAGCCATTATCGTTTACTTGACATAACTCTTGTATTGTTTCCAGTTCCCCGGTATGCGAAGCTTACTCTGGTGGCTCGTTGTGCGAGCCTTACTTAAAAGGTCAGCGGGTTTTCGCCGATCCATCAATTCGATCGCAGGTTCAGACGGGCAATCGAGTGGACATAAACTACGAGATGCTCAAATCTTATGTATCTGTGAGATGCAAAGCCTTCGTTCTTCCAACTTTGTGTAACTTCGCCCTCCCGCCGTGCGATCCCTCGTATTCCGAGCCAACGCCGAAGAAGTTTTGTCGAGACGACTGTTTAATCCTGAAGAATCATATTTGTAAAAGAGAGTTTGAACAAGCAAGCCGCTTCACATTGGTATCGCATCTGCTTCCCAATTGTTCTAGTATGCCGACTGTTGGAGACCCAGGTTACAAAAAATGCATACGAGTGGTCAATGACGGTGAGTTGACCTTTTCACAACCAACTGCTTATCTTTACTAGCAGGGCTCAGGAGACACTTTGTAATATTACCGGAAAATTTGGTTTTATCAAATGTGTTGATAAAGGTCGATTTACCACCGTGAACGATTTGGGAAGCTGCCGTTTCGAGCGTTAGCTTCCCATATCGTTCATAGTGGTAATTCGACCTTTATCAACACGTTTGATAAACCAAATTTCCCTGTTTCACTCTCCCACCGACGCAGCACCACATTTTCTTTAGAAACTAGAAATTTGTTCACTTTGTAATGTTAGCTGTCTGTATTCGCATCCAGGAGTTATGTTAAAGTTGGTAGGGTTTGAGCAGGGGATCAGTTCGTGACGCTTATTAACATCGGCGTGTACCTGCCTACTCAGGGATGAGGAAAGATAGTTCGGTTGTTGGCGGGATAGGGAGGTTGGGTATGGGACAGATCTCGCCTATGCTTATTTCCCTTTCGTAAACGGTCGTTGCCATTTCTCAGAACGGTCGTTGCCATTTGAAACGGTCGATGCCATTTTTTAGCTCTGAATTACACTCATTAGGTCCAAAGGTTGCGGTTACTGGGAGTTTTGTCTCGCTGGTCATATGAGTTAGGGTTCTGTTTAGGGTGAGGGCGAAGAACCCGAGTTCGAGTCTTTAAATTTTCGGACTCTTTTTTTCCTCCAGTTTTTCTTTTATAAATGTTTTTTTTTTCATTTTTCTCTTAATTTTTGTTAACATTTTTTCTTAGTTTGTTTCTTTTAGTTTTCTTTGAAGTGAAGTGTGTAGTCGACCGTTATAAATGGCATCGACCGTTTCAAATGGCAACGACCGTTCTGAGAAATGGCAACGACCGTTTACGAAAGGGAAATTTGCCTCGCCTAAAGTTCATTCGTTAATTCTTTTCTTGTTTGTTTTTTTCCCACTGATTTGTGATTTGTTTTAAGTTGAAGATATCTCACAAAGGTGTCCTTTGGGCCGAGAAAAATATGGCACTGACTATCGGTCGTGATATCACATTAACCCCTTAGAGTATTTGATACGTGTAAGGCGTAAGGGTCTGTCGTTATGTCAATAAATTTCATGAATGATTGGACAATTGCTCAAGAAAGATCCTTTTGTATGAGGATAAGTCAATCTTACAATGCTGCTCTAGTTCATGCATCTAAGGTAGCTAAAATAGTCACTAGACCAGCAGGGTGATTTTATGAGTTTCGCGCAAATCACTATTTTATGTTTTCAGGTCCCGGACCGAGGTTCAAAGTCTATATGAACGATATTACCATGTTTGAAAACAAGCAGGTCATCATCAAATGCAGATTAAGCCCTAAGCGCATCAAGGCGAACATCACGTGGTATAAAGACGGCCATCCAATCGGCGATTCGCATCGCACTTACAAGATTATCGCGAATCGTTGGGGATCGAGGGTCAGAATTCGAAAAGCGAAAGTAAGGGATGCCGGGCTATTTGAGTGTGTGGTTAAGGGACCCGGAGGGATGGTAACTGCGCAGGCGCAGTTAAAGATTCATGGCCCCATTCTGCCAACCCCAGGTAGGATTACTGTTTTTGTTCTTTGATCAGTTTAGTTTGTGGGAACATGAAGCATTCCTTAGTAAGGATCTTAAAGTACTACTATGACCAAAGAATCCTTTGTCCTTTGTTCTTCGCCTTTTGAAAGTGTTTTTGCCTAACACCTAACTGGCAAAACTTTGAGCTTTGACTTTTATCCAAAGGCTGTTTACTTTGATTGTAAGTTTTGGATTTCGCTGTCCGCCATTACTCGCGTTCAAAACTGACCTATGAGACCTCAGAGGGTTGGATCTAGTGAAAGTGATGTCATTTAGTCACTAGCTTAAAATTTCAGCATGAGAATGCAGCTTGTTATATACGCAAGACATGAGTTCAAAAGTCTGAAAGCCCGTGCTCGTACTGAAAATTAATTCATCCGCGTACACACGCGTTGCATTCTCAAGCTGCTGTGTCTTTGACGTCATTTTCTCATCGATCCAGCTCTCTCAAGATATTAAGGTTAGTAAAAAACCGGTTTCTTTTTTTAAAACAAGGCTTAAAACTTGGGTCACTTTGTGTTAAGTTAACATAGCTTAAGTTTGAAATCCAGAGAAAATGAAGAATTGATTTTTTGGTCATTGTAACACATCGCATTTTGCTGACGGGCGAATAGCGCCCACAATATTTGCTTCGGTTGCTCGAAGCCTGGTTAGCGCTACCCGTTGCCGGGTTAAGAAGTATCAAAACCTATAGGTTTCCATGGTATTTAACGCTGGTTAGCTCTAACCGTGCTTCCAGCAACCCGGGCCGCAGTGCTAGGTGTCAACATTGATTTTCCTCAAATCACTAGCCTAAATCTTAAAAAAAAAACTTAAAAGTGCTGTTCCAATATGTGAAAAGGTTTGTTTTAAAAATATGTTATTTAACATTCAGTTCTCCTTTAAACGGTTTCCGGCAACATTTGCCCAATATTCGTTCCACAAAAGTTCATTGAACGGATGTTGTTCAAATGTTGTAAGCAAAAACAAAGTTGTGTGGATGTCGGTCAAATCGCACCAAAAAAGGAGCCAGCACTTTGATTGCGGGATCTAAGATCAAGGTGATGCAAATAATGAAATCGTTTAAATAGGACTTTACCATTACATCTGTTGGTTCAATGTGACGTTGACATTGCTTTCGAAGTTTCTTGAACTCTGCCATTCAGCATTAGTTCGTAGCCATACCATTATTTCTTTTCTTAGAAGTGCTTTTTTCAATTTGTTTCACAGATATAAATGATTCTTTCTCGGAAGGTAAGGAAACCGTACACTTGTTTTTCTCAATACGTTGTTTTCGATGTGGTGAGCAGTTCATCTAACGGAGATTGGTCTTTTCTTACTTACGCTAATTTGTATTTGAGAATCATGCGTTCTTTAGCTCCTGTAATTGCTGTATTCAAAAGTAAAGTTGTTCATTCTATCCATGAACCATTCAAGGAGACGAAAACGTTTTTAGTGCCAAGTTCTAATATGCACTATTTAAATGCCCACCTTCAACCGACAGGCTTTCGACCGTTCGTTTTTGTTATGGAAATTCGAATTGCTTATCGTAGTGATCTGATTGGATGAATTTCAGCTTTGGCGGGATTTTCATATATGAAAATTGTTCCACGGCACACAATGCCTGTACGGTGAACGAGGGCCTTGAAGCCTAGGCACTTGTTCGAGAATGTTTAGTGACCGTGAGGGTGACATTTTATATACACGTGACATCTTCACCTCGCTGGGTCTAACGCACGTTATGTATTGGTTACAAAGTGTCCCACCTGACTGTTCGGGATATTTAACAATTATTCTGCGAGGGCGCGCTAGATATGAAGTGATAGATAACGCGCCGAGTTGGTTATAATCACTTTATATGCGGCAAGCCTGAGTAGAATAATTGTTTTATTAAAAACTCTAGGATCAACTCTTCCATGTTGATTTTATTGGCACAAACGGCTTTTGTCGGCCATTTTTTCTCAGACCTGCAAAAATGTTTTCAGTTTGCTTTATTGCTGACGCGTTCCTTGACCACATAGGTACAGTAGGTATATGAACTGATAGCCTGTGTCCGGCGAGCCGATGAAAATGCTGGAAATCTGATATCCGTTGTTAAGTTTTAAATAAATTCTAGTAAATCACAACTAAGTCAAGCAAATGAACCAATCCAATTTGCGGGAAAAATAAATGCAGCCCCAGCTGGCGAAGCGCGAGAAAACGTGGGTGCTTCGTTGGTTCGCTTTCCTGTCGATTGGTGGAGAAAGTGGCGCGAGATTTGTAAATAAATTAATTTGCGTTGTTTCGCAAATTTCAAGGCAATCGCGAAAATTGCTTTCAACACTTAAATCCTCGCTCGTGGCTAACAAGGAACATTCAACAGCAGCTCATTGTTGCCAGTTCAAAGTGCTCTTCTTATGAGTATTATGTAAGTAAATTCACGAGGACTTTCTGTAATTTTGAAAAAGAAATCTAATTAACTTGCTTTTTCTTATGATCTTACGTCCCCGCTGACGCAATCCTATAAAAAATCTCATCGCAAGGGACGTGAGCGGGTCGGGACGAGTTGACGTACCCCGCGAGCAGAGTCTCTTTCGAAAGAAGTCTCTGCTCGCGGCCTGCACCTTCTTTGATCCGCCGATCATCAAAAAAATGGAAGAGTCAGTCCAGTTTCGAATGGTCAAACCTGATTTTTTGAATTTTTGCACATGATCAAATCGCCACGCGTCATCAATACTTTTTGAAATTTACAACCTCGTGGCAATTTTTAACTGTCTAAATTCCCATGAGTATTTCCTCTGCATGTCGCTTACAGAAACTAGTCTGCCAGAAACCTGTATCTAGGAAGATCGAGAGAGAGGCAGCTCAGTCGCAGGGTAGAGTTGACGTCGAACCCGCTCGAAATGCTTTTGAGCAACAATTTTCTATTATGGCATCATAAAATGAGCTTTCCGGCGGAACAAGAATCTGAACTTTTCCGTGATGAAGGCATTAACATTTTTTGGCCGCCATGCACAAACAGAAAGACCACGTAATCGCCTGGTTATTTGCTTAAACACCTATTGACTGGTATAGGTCGCACCGGACGGGGAAATGTTTGACTTTCGGTTTGTACGCCGTGAATATCTCCTCGTTCGGCCTTCTCACTCAGTCAATAAGTGCTTAATATCGCCCCTTTATCTTGTACCTTTATCTTGCGCGCGCCTTCAGTTAGGTCGACATTGTCGTCACCAGAGCCTCGGATCTTACGTCTGCGCATGACCCGAGAACGTGCGCCGCAGGGTTCTTATTGCCAACAGTTGGCTATTTGAACCTTGCGGCGCCTGGTCACTCGTCGTGCTAACATGTATGCATCAGTCAAAGACGCCTTTCATTGCTCTTCACGAAAACCAATGAGAAGACACTTTGTTTCAGGCTTTCCCCAGAGCTCTTCTCTCCCTCAGTCATGCGCAAAAGAGAAGAGCTCTGGGGTCGAGATTGTATCCGTTTAGATATCTCCCTTGTTTCTTGTCTACTACCTATCAGTACTTACCTGTTTATTTCGTCCTTTTTTAGAGCCGCGCAGACAAAATGAATCCGAATGGTAAGTTTCCCACAACTTTTCACTTAAATTGCACGTTACGAATTTTTTGTGGGAAGTGCAATCTATATTGTCATCTGGGTTGCCTGAATGAGTAAGTGAGTTAGTGAGTGTAAGATTGTAGACCTTCAGCGCATGCGTGAATTACGAAACTAACGTAAGAATTTTTTTGAATTTCAACAAAAAAAATTAATGATGTCTGTCTTACAGTTATTCTTTTACGGCCCACTTGTCGCCTTTTTTTTTCTTGTTTACTTTGCAAGAGCAATAGTTTACTTCAGTAATGGCGTTGACATTGGTGGCATTCTTGCCTAGAGCGGTTGTAGGCTTTGTAAGTCAATACCCGGTTAGCCTAACTGCACCTTTAAGGGATTGGATCGCTATTCCTCCCGATACAGGAAAAAAAGAAAAGTCGTAAAAAGACTTAAACGACCAAATACAAAAAAGCAAAAAGAAAATGAAGTTTAAAGAAAAGATTAGATGTCTTCGTCACGGGGATTTTGTGGTGGTCTCCCATCCAAGTGCTAAATCCAACCGAATGGGCTAAATTTCAGTGGCTCCTTGCAATTCGTTATGTAAATGCTAACGCGATTGAACATCAAAATAAATCATGAAAGTAAAAAAAGTTTAAAAGGAAGTGGCAATCAAGCTAAGAGCCTGTGAACACCCGCTTAGTAACCGTAATGTTTAGGGACTCATCGCCATTCTTAAAAAAACGTTAAGAGAAGATTCGGGAAAAGCCTTTAACCACCAAATACAAAAAAGAAATCGAGTAAAAACATAACTGTGATAATAAAGATTAAATGCCTTCGTCAGGGAAATATCCCGGTTGTCTTCCGTCCATGTGCTAGAGAACTTTAGATTCTAGTAGGAGAACGACTGCGAGTACGAGATTTTCTCATAAGGCTACAGTGAGTGCGCGCAAACCAGCGTCATTTTGGCGGGAAAAACCTTAAACAACCAAATGCAGAAAAGAAATAAGGTAAAACATAACCCACATGAACGCAATGCGTGCCTATTTTTTTCATTGAACAGTATCACTGCAAAAAACTCATTACCGTCCATACCCGGGAAGACTTTGATGTGTAAACATTTTAATTTTCACGATGAAAACCACTGAAGCAGAAGACCTTAAGTGACAGTCCAATCGAGATTCGAACCCTGGACATCCCTCTGAGCGGTCAGTGGCGTTTTGACTTTTGTGGCTAACCCAGACGTCGGTTTAGCAGGAATCGGAAAGACCACAGCACGTCGTTCTCACAATTGTGTGTCGGGTACTATTGCCGATTCGGCGACACGTGTGGTTTAAGTTGGTTCCAACTCGGCTCGTGATGACTTTTTTTCGAGCACTGTGACTTTCGTCCTCTTAAGCCCTTAAACACCCAAACCGGCCTGAACCGGCCAGACTTGGTATTAGAGAGTTTAAGCAAAGACAACGGCTACGGCAACAAAAACATCAGTCTAAAATACAAGTTAGCGCTATCGCAAGGATTTCGCGATTATTCCGTCTTGTTCACCTTGCACAATACAGGCGAACTATCCTGTAACTGAATGGGTACGAACGGTTTTAAAGTCAAAACAGAAAATGACTTTTTCATTGTTTTATGCTCACGTTGTCGTCAAAACCTAAAATTTGGTGATTTCACGTTGTTGTGTTGTGGAGTACGGCAGAGAAATGCACGGAAATTCGTGCTGCACATGCAGCACGAGTATTTTTCCTTTTTTAACCAATAATATCCTTGCTTCGTGGCGTTGCCGTAGCCGTAGCCGTCGTCTTTGCTTAAACTCCCTATTTTACTCTGTCTAACGCCAGACGATTTTACTCGTCAATGGGTTAAACCTAACATATTCAAATTCCCATTTTAGCTGAGTTTGGAAACACATATCCACCCCGTTGAAGTGCCTTTGGTTATTACCAATTTCCATTTGCTTGCAGGACATCCTTGCCTTCTGGCCTGTGTGAAAGATATCGCGGTAAAGCATGTGCTGACTTTATAGGAAATCAGACCATCTGGGTGAAATACCGAGGCTATCAAAGTATAATTGAGTATAAACTGGCAAATACGCTTAAGTTTATCGAAGAAGTTCATCAGGTGTCTGATAGGTACGTTTTCAGCAAATGACGAAAAGGCCTTCATGCAGTTGCTGGGATACTCATAATTCACCAGTGTTACACAATCTAAATGGGTAATACCCATATAATCTAAATTTAGATCAGTGGGTGCAATCCATCTCAGATGATCATCCGAGTCATCCAACCATGCATGCACCGTATTTAGGTCTAAGCACCCATTTTGAATAGTGCTGATAAACTGTGTTTAAGTCTAAACGCCCATTCTAAGTAAGCTGCTTCATTCAGCAGCGTACTTCGATGGTGTGGTGGTTATCGATGATTCCTTACGCGTGGCTAACGGACTAGGTTTAGGGTTTTCAATAAGAATATGGGTATTACCCATTTAGATTGTGTAACACAGGTGCATAATTGGTCCATTGAGGAGAGGTTTTTGACGCCCGTTCCTCGATACCAGAAGCAAATGACCTTAAAGCCTGTTACTTGCGACACATTTTCTTGGAACAAAGCTGGGAATTTTAGGACACCAATTTTATGCCCAAATATGGACAAGATTAAGATCGAAGCTGCACGCGCGGGAAAATGCACGAGCTTCGTTTCGTTTCCTAGTTGCTGTTTGCGACTTTGCCAAAACGAGTTCCAAACCATGCAATGAAAATGCAATGAATATCAAGCTAATTTCCACTTGAATGGTTTTTCACAAAGACTCTCAATGAAACGGTCACAAATAGAAACATTGCAAGGCTTCCTTTTTTGTTTTGATTGACAGCTGTGTTAAGTATGGGATACCAGCTATGTGTTACCACATTTTTGAAACCTGTGATAATCAGAGCCTTGATTCCAAGCCCCGTTTATGTCGTGAGGACTGCTTTGCTCTCTACTCCGACGTTTGTCTAACTGAACTTCAGTTTGCGGGAATGGACCCAAGGTATAAAGCTGTTCTCCCAGACTGCCACGTTCTTCCAACGCGCAGCGACAAAGACCATTCCTATTGTACTCCACTTGGGATTCCAGGTTAGATGATGAAACTGTAACAATTACGTTAGGCTGTGCTGAACCCTTCTACCATTTCCGTCCATCCCTTGAGCGGAACGTATTTTAGCGTGAAGTTTTACTTTTCAAACGTTAACGGTTTGTCCGATTCTGACTCGTTGGTGGTTATGTCGCGAAATTGACATCGTTTTTGGCGGAATACCAGCTTGTTTTGTTCACGTGCTCTGAAAGTTTTCAGGTTTTCCGTGAAAGCGGAGATGCTTATGAATCTGCTTAGGAGAGCAGGTGAACAAAACAAGCTGCTATGCCACCAAAAACGTTGTCAATTTAACGACATGACCGCCAACGTTTCATTGGTCAAAAGTGACACATGACCGGACAAAGCATCAACGTTTATCGTGAAGAAGGCCTATTAGTGCCTCAGCGATGAATAGAATTGTCACTTAGAAGTTAATCATCGTGTTGAATCGAAAGCAATCCTCGCTTCTTGTGACCAGAGACGTTTTTTCATTTGTGCTTCTTACTTGAGGCACCATTACACGTTTATTCAAACTTGAACCAATGTGAGGGTTGTGTAATACAGCTACGTATTGGATTTGCGTTACTTGGTTAACTATGACCTCAACCGCGGGAACCTTAGCCAAATAGCAATACATGAAGTTCTTAGGCTTAATGGGACACCTTGTGACAAATTGTCAAGTTTATGCTTAGTACCCAGTATCTCATGATGCAGCTGTGTTATGGGCCGTGTAGCGCTTACATTTCAGCAGACGTATCTATTTGAAAGTAATTTTAAGTGCTATCTTTATTGAAAGAAATGCATTCCTATATTTGAAGTTGGGTCTATACAGGAAAGATAGAACTTCATCCTCTCACTTAACTGTGACTTGTCAGGAGCCCATCTGGAGCGTGCAACTTCCATACAGCGTCTGTGAAACGGCGTTTTCACAAATAGGTTTATTTTTAGACTAGCCCTTCCCGCGAATTAGGTCAAAAAACAAAGACAGTTCCGGTTCGGTGACCCTATGACGTCAGCTTAATTTCTTGTAATTGGTCATCGGGCTCCTGTGGGAGTCTCATTCGCGGGAAATTCAATCTGAAAATAAATCGGTCTGTGAAAATGTCGTTACACGAAGACAGTAGAGTTGTAGGCTCCGGGTCGTGGGTTCCTGGACTTGTGTGTTCCCAACAAATTGACCTGCCCCCAACCAAGTGGCTTCATAGTTCAGTTGGTAGAGCATTACTCAGTACCCTCTTTTAGCACTCCTATGAGCTTGTATCGCGATCTTCTTATAGTTTTGCCTATGCGCGAGCCGTCAACATTTCGTGGTATTGCCGTCTCACTTTTGCGGCCTGTGATTGGTTCTAATGTTGAAATTGACGTCGTTGCACTGAATTGGGTTACTGACGTACGTAAACAAATACGTTTCGCAGGTAGAAAAAATTGAAATTTCGATCAGGCGCGGGTTGATTAGTTTACAGTTTAATTTATCCTTATAAATGATGGATCGTGATACAAAGCAAATTGCGATTTTGAGACGGCAATACCACATTATATTGACGGCTAGTTTGGAGAAAAAATATTCTGCGATTTTGAGACGGCAATACCACATTATATTGACGGTGTTGGGAGAAAATATATTCCATATTGGGCGGAGTCGCGAAGCGACGGAGCCCAATACGGAATATATTTTCTCCAAACTAGCCGTCAATATAATGTGGTATTGCCGTCTTTAAATTAAAGGGCGATTCGGACGGTACGATTTTTGCTTAAAAACGTTTGGAGGCTAACTAGATAGCCTCGCGGTTTTTTTTTTTTTTTTTTTTTTGTGGCCTTCATGCATTAACTTTTACCATTGACGCCTTGAAATGTTATTTATTATTCAACACATTGTGACAATGTCCAAATATGGTCACAGCGCGTTCAATATTCGTCGTGCGTACTCAACAGATATCCTGCGATATACGAAATTTTGTGTCCCGGAGAAAAAAGGTAGTTTTTCCAACCTTTTTTTCCAATGAACGTAGAAAATTGTGCTTTGTCATCAATGTGTTGAATAATAAAACAATAGGCCATTTCCGAGTTCAAGCCTGCCTCATCTTCAAAGCGAGTCTAAGTGCGAAGTTTTTGTTATGAAAATTAGTTTTCATTCATATGTAAAGTAGAACTAATTACCATTACAAAAACTTCGCGCTTAGACTCGCTTTGAAAAGGAGGCAGACATGAACTCGGAAGTGGCCTAATGTCCGGCACAATCTGTAGGCCTCGTCGGCTAAGTATCAGGCGATATTCCGCGCGATTTCGCAGGATAATAGTTAAGTATTCTTATAATCAGTTTGTTATACATTATTTTGAATTATACAAAATAAAGGGTTATTGCTGTAGCACTGGACTAGCTTACGGCACGACTTCACCACAGATTGTGTTTTGTAAATATCCCTTATCGGAGTTATCAGCGGTTTTGCCACATAAACGAGGCTAAGGGGTCATTTTGTATCGAACTGACCCTTGAATGTAGTTTTAAAAGTAAAGAAAATGTACCGCAGGCTCAACTCCAATAAGGTCTATTGGACTCGACAAGCTAACGACAGACGTCAGGAGCGCACGAGTAGGAGAGAGCAACTCCCCCATATTCCTGTCACGGCGTTTTGACCAACCGATTTATTTTTAGATTGAATTTCCCGCGAATGAGACTTCCGGGCGTACCAACAGAGCTCATTCTCTCTCTCTATCTCTCTCTCTCTCTCTCTCTCTCTCTCTCTCTCTCTCTCTCTCTCTCTTAATTTTCTCACGGCCAATCCAATTTCTGTTTTTTTTTTTTTTTTTACGCGTTGTGTTGGGTTCATATGAATATTTGCGTCTCTTGTGATTGGTCCAAGCAATCACTTTGGTTTTGGCTCGGCTTCACTGAATTTAAAACCGCGCCATTGTACTCAACCGTTCATCGATAGGAAACGCTACACGTGATACAACAATACAGATCTTAATCTGGTTTGGCTCGCAATTTCACTGAGAAACAATTAGCACAAGACGAACCGTTCTTCCATGTCGACCCAATGTTCTCGCAACTTTGCACTTTGATTTCTAGTAAATATGGTGTCATTTACTTCTCTTATTTTACAGGCGTTGGGACAAATACACCACCTGATGAAACAACTTCGCTCGTAATTGAAGGTTAGAATTTCTTGGTTTGCAGTCTCTTATACCTCGTGACTTGTTTCTCCTCCCCATTGCCGGCGATTTTTTCGGTCATCATCGAGAACGACCTGCTATTTTTATTCATTTGATCAGCTTCGCCTTTGATACACACGTAAGAAGTAACAATTGAACGAACCTAAGACAAAACATGAGGATGCATAGCCTGCGAGAAGACTCGTTGGCGCAGCGGAACGAGTGACAAAGTCACGAGAAACGGACGCGAGCCCGCGAGGGGCATGGCGCGAAAAATTAGAGTCTACAAGAATGGCATTTGTTTTCCGAATACAGCGCATTCGTTCACGAACGCTGCATTCTGATTGGTGAAAAATTGACAGGTCTTGTTGTTATGTAGATGTCATTCCCACTAAAAGCCTACACGTGCAATTTGCAGTGATGTTTGTTTTATGTTTTGCTTGATTTCGTTTGCTAATAATTTCACACATTGAGTGAGCGAGTTGTCAAATTTTTTAACTCCTTTGGAGGGGTGGGATTCAAAAAACAATACCATCCTTGCGGGCTCTCATTTTTCGCTCGCCGACTCGTCTCAGGCTCCTCGCGGTCTCACTTCACTTGCCCGCTCGTTTCTCGCGGCTTCGCTACTCGTTCCCGGAGCTCCACTGAAAGCCTGCTCGCAAGCTAGACGATGCACGAGGAACCGATTAGTATGGGTAATCAAATCCGATGGTGACGAGTAAAACCAAAATCAAATAATTTACTTCATGGTTCAAAGTTCTTGCGCCATTTTTTCAACCAATCAGAAGTGAAACCAAAACCAATCGTGGCTTGCGCCTGCACATTTTCCCGTGCTTTGTGTCGGCTACGTGTTATTACTTCGAGTTTTTATTGGTTTACTGGATTGTCTCCGTCCTTTCTGATTGGTCAAAGTAATTACTTTGCATTTGGTTTCACGACACCCATTTGAAAACCCCTCTACCATTTGATTAGCTATTAATATCATGGTTGACAAATTGCGTTCACAAGACGCCATTTTGGCACTGTAGGAAAAGTTGCCATGGCAAGATTGTAATTTCACATGTGAAATTATAAATTAACGCTGATTCGCGCCAAAATTGAGGAGTAATTTGTCGCCCGTGTTATCAAACGCTTATCAAATACTAGAAGAATGATACATTAATTTGACAATGGCAGCTAATGACACATTAATTTGACAAATGTTTCGCACGCAAGGACACCGCAATAGTTTGCACCAATCTTTGGCTGAATGCGAAGTATGCGCAATCGCAGTGAAGATCAATTTTTCTGATAGCTGGTAATCCCTCTACTTTCGAATTTCTTTGGTATTACGAAAAGGTCGTTAGTCGATAATTTACGCACGTTGTGATGTGGAACATGCTTCATCCTGGGTGCTGATATAAGGGGATCGAGGCGTGTGGGGACAAAAATCTGCCGCTGGAAATGGTTTCAAAAAGTCTCTGCATTACAGTGAGAATGTGAATTAAAACCACCTTCTCGCGGCTACCGCGAGGTGCTTTTTTGGTTGAATGTGTTACTGAGAATATCGTTACTGAAATTTGTATTTTCACACAGATCACACTTGCTACAATGGCACCGGTCAAACGTACTTCGGTCGAAAAAGCGTGAGTAAATCTGGTCGCCCCTGCCAACCTTGGCCAAATATGGATCCTCCGGGTCATAACTTCTGCCGTAATATTGGAAGCGTGCGTGATAGCCCGTGGTGTTATGTGGGACGGCATAATGAAATGGAATCCTGTGGCATAAGCAAGTGTAGTCAGTTTTCGGCTGCAGGTAGGCTATTTGTTGCTTTTTGGTGTGATTTTAATTAACTTTCGTTGCAGAAGGTGTTATGAGTAGGGCCCTTATTACGTGTTATGAATAGTGCCCTTACCACTCGGCGGTCTAGTTGAGCCCTGAGGGACTAAAAACCTCTTTTTGGCCGAGTGACATTTGTTGATAACCTTGGTCCGTCCCTGACTCCTGACGCAGGCTAAAGGAACGCGCGCCGAGAGATTTCAGCTTTTTTCAGAGAATTCATTTTTTCTGCTCAGGTTCCAAACAGCCCCTGAAATCGCATCAGCCTGTCGGTCGAACAGTCTACGTCATTTCCGCCATCATGGCTGTCCTGATTGTGGCTTTCCTGTCGATCATTGTCTACCTGAAAGTGCAGCACAGGAAAAGCGCTCTTCCGCAGAGTGACCAAGCTTCTTCAGGTTCTATATCCAAAAGTACCCAGAGTACTTTGCAGCAGCCGAGCTTTGACCTGAAGCAAAGCATTAGTGAAATCAAGTCTTGTGTTTTTAATCAGGTAAGTGGTGTCTTGTGGTCCATGCTGCTGTTTCTTTACAGACTCAGTAACAGCCACCTTGAACATGAAAGCATTGCTTTACAACAGCTTCCATTTGAATGGCTACGGACTCAAAAAATTAACGGCACAGTGTAATAAGCAGAACCTCAAGCTCAGTAGCTTTCATTTGAATGGCCAGATGTTAAGATATCTCCAGAAACAAATTTGAAGTACAAGATAGTAAACAGCGTCGTATGAAAGTATGTCTTAGGTTAGTATGTTTTCATAAGGTCAAAACCTTCTTGTACAGTAAAATAAACTGCACCACAGAAAGGACAGCTCGGTATCTTTAATATCAATGGCCACACTGTAGGATTTCACCCACAGACTCAAACGTTAGAATCACCTTGTACAGTATAATACGAATCACCATAGGAAAGTACTTCTCAGTAATATTTTAATTTAAATGTCAAGATACACAACAAAAGATCATTTCTGGGGCGTTAAACTGCCAAGGCTTAAAAATGCGAAACGAGAATGCAAAGCAGTTTGTGGCATAAAATGGAGAATACAGACCTATGGCCCTCATATCACGATCGTGGGTCCAAAAAACTGCTAGTTTTGCCAAGTTTTTGCACAGCACAGAAAAAGCGAAATTCTGGGTAACAATGTTGACATATGTTTGCTTTGGATTCGGAGATTTATAATAAAATAGGAACAAAAAACATTTTCAATTTTTCGTGTTCAAATGGCACTATGTCCTCGGATTGTCATAAGTGACGATGGTGTAATGTATAAATGCAAGTGGATGAACACAAGGAGCTAAACGAGATTGTTGGTTGTCGCTCCGAGCGTGGCACCTGATCTCTTCCGTGCATGTTAAGAGTAACGTCTAACTAAGACTTGGTCTTCGGTCGATTCATCGTTTGTAGCCGGTTTGCACTAGCATTAGGCCGGGTTGTTTGGGACAGATTAAAATGGAACACAAATCCTCCCATTCCCCCGCAAAGTCAAGGGTGAAGGCCAAAACGTGCCATTTTGCCATCATTGATTTTGGGGGGAGGGGTGGTCTCAGTTTTCCACTTAATCTGTCCAAGATTGAAGGTGCCTTGTTTTGCGCTCATGTTGCTGGGATCCCCTTGTTCTCTTCACAGAACCTTGAAGAGGTGAGCCATGGTAAGGTAAAGTTCCTAGAGGCGTTGGGCGAAGGGTTGTTCGCTAAAGTTTGCAAAGGTGCTTTGCTGAAAGTCGACTCGGAGTCGCCTGACGTGGAAATCGCTATCAAGCGCCTGAAAACAGGCGTGCCACCCGCAGCCGTCGAAAACTTCAAGCGTGAAACTTCTATTCTCGCTGGTCTCCAGGATATCAATGTTTTGTGCCTAATTGGCGTGTCTGCTGCCGAAGAACCGCGCTTCATGGTCTTTGAATACTACACCGATCTGGACCTGTGTCGTTTCTTAGTGGACAACGCTTCCAAGCTCTCCGGGTTGATACCGTGTGATCTTTCGGAGTACGACTTGTTATTGGACTTTGCGCTGCAAATTGCGTCTGGTATGGACTTCTTGGTCGAGCACAACTTCGTACACCGCGATCTGGCGGCTCGGAATGTCTACGTCGCCGAAGACAACATTGTCAAAATATCCAACCTTGGAATCGGAAGCTACAAATACCCAGGAGACTATTCTTGGGTTCATAGCAGCGCTTTACTTCCGGTGCGGTGGATGGCACCGGAAGCACTCAACGCGCTGCAGTTTTCCCACCAGACGGATGTCTGGTCCTACGGGATTTTGTTATGGGAACTCTACACCTTCGGGGGCCAGCCGTATGCCGGACTCAGCAATCAAGAAGCGATTGAACAGGTACGGGATTTGCAGTTGCTTTCGTGTCCCGATCAATGCCCCGCTCGGATGTATGGGTTAATGCGGGAATGCTGGGAGGAAGATCCCTCGGATAGAGCCCCGTTCTCCGAGATATGCTCACGGCTGAGAGAATGGGCCGGAGATTCAATAGCTGAGAGCCATTAGTGGTTGAAAAATGCTCAATTCACAAGTGGGAAGAAAGATAAAAATTTCAGCGAAAATTGTCGTGTCGAATGAAGCCAGCATCGCTGTCCATGGTGCGCGTAGATCGCCTTTCTGCAGTTTGCCGAAGGTTACAGTTAAGCTCCCAGCACTGGTATACGTAGATAACTTTCTATTTAACAATTTTCTCATTTTCCTAGAGAAAATGGGACAATGTTAGCGATGTAAGGATACGCTAATCCCACACAAGGCATGAAAAATTTGTACAAAATGTAAAAAGTCGTGGGAAACAATAATTATTACTTTCGAAGGAAATTGTAGTTTTATGGTTTTCACGAAATTCATTTAGTTACGGTAACAACCCCTTCTCTTCTTAAAATGTTCCAAGGTTTTTGGCGAAAATTTTATTGGCAACCTGTCAGTGTGCTATGTTGTAGTTAAGGACAGTGCCTGCTATTGTTATTGCGCATACGTTCTGCACATCTCGAGGTACTCGAATTTCCTATGTGTGGTCCTTATTAACACAAAGATATTTTTGCGCGGTTCAAAAGTATGCGGAGAAATCAGAACTTAGCAAGTGATCTTGGTATCCAAAAAGAAAATTGGGGGTAACCACGCATTTTTCAGAGATAATTAAGCATCACTTTGTAAAAGAACGCCATACATTGCTTTGTATTTTAAAGCTTTTTACAAATATTGTTCATTAATTATCTTCGAAAAATACGTGGTTACCCTCAATTTTCTTTTAGGATTTCAATAACACTTGTTAAGATCTGGTTTTCCCGCATATTCCGTAAACCGCGCAAAAAATACCTTAGAATTAGTAGGCACCGTCCTTAAATTAAAGCGTCATTTAATGCCGACATCGTCGGTACGTTAGGCCCGGTTCAAAAGTCGCATTTCACATATGCCTACTACAACTCGAGGATTAACTGCATGTCAAATGCGACGTTTGAATCAATTAAATTCGATAGGTTGAATTAAATTCGACTTCTGCCGCATCTTTGACTGAGTTAGTCGAATATTCGACTGAAGTTCGACAGTGGTTTCAAACGTCGCATTTTGCATTCATGTGCCGAATAAAATGCATCCTCGCAACTTGTCCCCAAAAGTGTTTTCTCTAGAAGGTAAATGTCGGTGCTCGGCCTGTTCAGTTCTTATCACATGAAACCTTCCCTCTGCCACCAACAGAAAATTCTAATTTGCACAATTCATGGAATGCGAATGCGCAGTTCAACGCTGTACCTCGACCACTGGTTGGTTAATGGACCAAATGGGGCTAACTTAGTCTTGTACCCAATTAAAATCTCCTGGAGTTAAAGGGGTTATGTCACGCCATGCTAAAATGGGCTATGTCACGCAAAATGCGATGATGTAATTTTATGACACCCAAAATGCCCAAAAAGTAGAATGGAACATTGCAATAACCACTTAAAACTGTTGAACAACATAAAAGAAAGAGAAGCATGGATGGATACAAATGGACAAGATTCAAACGGATTATATTTGGGTAATTTTGAAAAAAGTCGGTCCGACGTTTTATGCCTAATCGCCTGGATAGAAGTCGTTTTTCCTCAGAAATAATCTTGTTTGCGATGTAACGATAATTTTATCAGTAAAGGAATTCCACATCGCCATTTTCGAGTTTTAAACTCGTGATTAACTAAAGGTTTCTCCTAAACACCCAGAAATGACGTGACATAGTCTCTTTGAGATTCTTTGTGTATCGTAAGTGGATTGTAATGTAGCATTCACATTTGAAGTGCCCCGGTGACCATAAAATAAATTCTTTTTCTTTGCATTTCAAAACTATGTTAGTTAAACAATAAGCGACCAAAGTTTTACGCCTTTATTCCAAAAGACACCTGTTCGTTTTAACTGGAATTTTCCAATTTAATGGCCCGCCATTACTAACTTTGAGATCTTGAGAGAGCTGGATCGAGGAGAAAATGACGTCAAAGGCTCACTAGTTTAAGAATGCAATGGGTGTGTACGTCGCAGAATTAATATGCAGCACGGGAATTTTGGGTTTTCAGACTTTTAAACTCGCTTTTGCATAAATAACAAGCTGCCTTCAAACGCTGAAATTTTAAGCTAGTGAGCCTTTTACGTTACTTTTCCCTGGATCCAACCCTCTGAAGTTCAATCCGTCAGTTTTGAACGTGAGTAATGGCGGACCGTGAAGTCCAAAACTTGCTCTTAAAGTAAACGGCCTTTGGATAAAAATCAAAGCTCAGAATCTTGCCAGTCAGATGTTAAGCAAACACTTCCAAATTCTGAAAAAAAGGGAAGTGATTTTCTTTATCACAGGGGCACTTTAAATAATATGGAAATACCTAAGTGGAACAAAAGGTTTTATTCTTAAAGGGTTTTAATTGGGAACAACATTATCAAATTAGCCGATTTCGTCTACGGGATTATTTCTGCCTTATCTTACGTTTTCATGAGCGATTTTTTCGGGCGCAAAAACTCGGTGAATTTTTTTGCCACGCCAAAAGCTGCATCGAATTGTTCCGAAAAAAATCGCTTGCGTTAACGGGCTTTGACAAAAATCTTTAACTTGTCACGTGTCGATGTTGAAACCGAGAAAATTAAAGGAGTGAAGGGGTTTCTTAAATTAATACTTCCGTGCAAACAGTGTTCTCTATCATTTATCTAGCTTATTTTCCAAGGAATATTTATTTACACTGTTGTAAACACAAGGCCGCCCTTCGTCAAGGTGCAGTTTATTTTAACTTAATTTCCCCGTATACTCGTTTTTTGTAAGCCAAGTTCAATCTAGTTAAAGAGAGGGAGTCTCGTGCTCTATCGTGTGCGTTTTTTGCTTCTCACGTGACTTATGACAAATGAAGTTGCGTCAGATTTCTATATGATCTTAACAATATTCGATCAGCCTGGGACACGATCGGAAGCTATCTGTATCGCACCTTTGCTAGATTATTATTATTAGATTGTAAGTGACACTAATATTTGCATTGAAGCGATGATTTTGGTTTGAAAAGTACGGGCAAGCGTTTGACAATGATTGTCGGCAATTATGCCGCAGATGATCTCACACGAACGTCATGAATGGATGAGAAAAGTAGAACGAGATTAAACTCTTCCAGTCATTTTGGCGGTTGGTAACGAACTCCTATCGTGTCACAGACCGATCACGGATCGTTAAGACCATATGGAAACCCTACTTAAATATTGTTGTACATATTACTTTGAAAAAACGCCACGAGAGGTACGGTGGAAACGTGCTTAAAGGAGATCTGCTCCTGCCTAAAGATGATAAGTAGTATGCTCAAGGAAAGCTTGAGGGAAAAAAATTCCCTCTTCACAATTTCGCCTGTTGTAATTTTAAATGCTGTATTGGTTTGAACCCGCATGCACTTTCGCTACTCAGGGTCGAAGTGACTTGTCAGGGGATAAAAATGTATGGGCGAATTTGTTTGAGGTTCAATATCAACCATACTCAAATGGATAGACTGAATCACTATGGACGTCCTACCTTGGAACATGTTGTGTTCTACTGGTTTAATTTTAGCATATCGTATTTAACGTGAAGCAGAGTTAATAAAAGTTTCGGGAAAACGAGTTATATTTTAGCCTTTGATTAATTTATCCTAAGAGCGGTAAGAATCCTTTTGCGTTTTTCATAATTAAGGAAGTGGCCTATCTTTGATTGATTTTTGTTTAGCACTTTTCCATACGGTTTGTTTACTCCACTGTTAGCCGATATCTTACGAAGGCGAAACATGAGATGCGATCTATACGCTTATGATACCTAAATCTATGCCTTATACACATACATTGACGATAATGAAGTGCGCATTTCTAAACGATGAATTGAGGATTCTTGGATATTGCAAAGCTGGGTTAATATGGTGGGTGATTACCGTCATAATTCAATTTTTGATTTTCTGACGTGTTATTACATTTTGCATTGTAATGAATTTGTCTGTTTGAATTTTATGTTGGTTTTATCAATTTTCTGACAGAATTCAGAAATTTTTCTCTAATCAAATTTTCGGATAACCTGAACTTTCTGTTGATTTGAATTTTCGGGTTGTGTCAGGTTTCGGGGAGCTTTTCGATTTTCCGACTAGTTTTGAATACTTTACATCTCCGATTCGTTTCTGGTGTATGTTTTTGCCAGTAGTTCTAATTTTCGGATACATTCAATTTTCTGCTACAACTTTTCTCGACTTGGCCTGGTGACTAGGAGACACGAGACACCAGGTCGAGGTAATATACCGTGTTGATCCAAGATGGCGGATAGAGTGATGGCGTTTAGGTACTTGCGAGAGCTTTTACTTAATATTATTCGGGAAATTAGAGGAGGAGGCCTTGACCCAAATACAGTGGATGCCTTACACTTTAGGCTGGATTGGCTGCATGGTTTAATAGCTCGTCTAATTCATTTGTATGGGATCGATGAACAAATTGTGAACCTAATTAAGGGTGCACGGGATTGCCTTATTGCAAATCAGGATATTTTTGGTGTTTCATCACCAGCTACTGCCTTTACTGGACAACGTGGACGTCCTCCAAGATATTCAATTCCCAGAGATCAGCTGGATTTTCTGATCGGCAGATGCTTTTCTGTCGTCGATATTGCAACTTTGCTAGGTGTAAGTGTTCGCGGGACTGTTGAAAGACGCTTGTTCGAATTTGGGTTGAGTGTGAGATTAACATACTCGAACGTACACAACGAAGAACTCGACCAGCTGATTCAAAACATCCTAACAGAGTTCCCTAAATGATATTTTAGAATAAATTAGATGTTAATGCTAGTAAGCAAATACTGGGCAGCGCCTGGGAGGAGAGCGTGATTTCCCATCACGTGACTACCTTATTTGGCTCTTTCATTCATCCCGCCATGCGAGCCTTCTCGATTTGACATTTCAAAAGCTCAACTCGTTCTGTGTTTTTCTGCTCAGCAATTTAATCCCTCCCTCCCCCCAGTTTTGCTTTCTGGTTCTTTTGTGTTTTATGTTATTTCTTCCTTATGAGCTTATTGTAACCTATTTGAAAGTTCTCGTAAATAAAATATGGGTGGGGAATTGCTGCCTGTGAAGCCCTGTTAGGGAGGGGGCATATTTTTACTTTGCTGGACTGGGTTAACTTGGCCCCAGGACATTATGCCAGCCACTGTGCCCACCTTGCAATACAGGCATGAGGCACCCCCTTGGCTAGTTGCTGAGGCCCCTCATCCGCTAGTCCATACCGGTGGTGGGTGTGATCCGCGCCTTGCCAGTACATTCCCTGGCCCCTCGTTTACGCCCAAGTTGTGTGTAATGTCTTTTACTGCGCACCAAAGTATATTTAACACCGGGTACAGGCGAATGACTGGATTTCTGAGGAGTACAGGTTTCAGAATTCAACAGTGCAGAATAAGAGAAGCAATGCAGAGGGTCAATCCAGCTGGGGTCCTGCTACAGGCACTCGAGCTTAGGACAATACACAGACGACGGTACCAAGTATATGGACCACTTGCGTTGTGGTATATAAATGGTAATCATGAACTAATAAGGTATCATACCCTTATTAATTAATTAGTAATTCTAATGTCTATCGTTCTTGTTAATTGCCAATATTTTATTAGGTTATTTCTATCAGGAGAATATAAACCACCACTTATCCCTCTCTCAGTTCATTTATTCACTCCTGCATTGTCTACTTAACCATATATCTATGGTAACTCAACTAGACCTTCTTGATAGTATGGGAGATGTTATTAAATTCTTGATTTGAAATTTGCTTTACAAAATATCTCACTTGGGAATTATGTTGTTATTTGCGAGGATTTAAGTTTGCTTTTTTGTTGATGTCTAAGCATTGAAAGGTATGTGTATACGTCATAAGACATCAATATGATAATTTATGGCTGAAAACACTGCTTCCAGTGTTGAGATTGGTGATAGATATTTCTAAAAACTCTTTGAAATCCGATCAGTGCTTAAATTCAGTTAACAAGCACAGGTTAGATTTCAAAAAAAGTTTTTTTTAAAGTGATTATTTATGTTGTATGACTTCTTCAGGTGGAAGTTTGTAATACATGGACAACAGTCCGAACACAGACCTACAATCTTGGACAAAATTGTTGAGAAAATTCTGCTTTTGGACTAACTACGATCACAAGTATAAAAAACAAGCCCTCTTTTTGCCCCCCCACCCCCCTGATAAATGTTACTACACGAAACAAAGCATGTCAAACCTGGGATTATCAACATTGATCAGGGGGGATGGGGGATGGCTGCTAGGGTGCGATATTGAAGGTGCTGTACGTAAAGGAACCTCTGTTTTTAATATTCTCAAACCCTTTTTGTCCAAGATTGTAGCAAAGTTGCAATATCGACGACAGAAAAGCAACTGCCGATCAGAAAATCCAGCTGATCTCTGGGAATTGAATATCTTGGAGGACGTCCACGTTGTCCAGTAAAGGCAGTAGCTGGTGATGAAACACCAAAAATATCCTGATTTGCAATAAGGCAATCCCGTGCACCCTTAATTAGGTTCACAATTTGTTCATCGATCCCATACAAATGAATTAGACGAGCTATTAAACCATGCAGCCAATCCAGCCTAAAGTGTAAGGCATCCACTGTATTTGGGTCAAGGCCTCCTCCTCTAATTTCCCGAATAATATTAAGTAAAAGCTCTCGCAAGTACCTAAACGCCATCACTCTATCCGCCATCTTGGATCAACACGGTATATTACCTCGACCTGGTGTCTCGTGTCTCCTAGTCACCAGGCCAAGTCGAGAAAAGTTGTAGCAGAAAATTGAATGTATCCGAAAATTAGAACTACTGGCAAAAAATACACCAGAAACGAATCGGAGATGTAAAGTATTCAAAACTAGTCGGAAAATCGAAAAGCTCCCCGAAACCTGACACAACCCGAAAATTCAAATCAACAGAAAGTTCAGGTTATCCGAAAATTTGATTAGAGAAAAATTTCTGAATTCTGTCAGAAAATTGATAAAACCAACATAAAATTCAAACAGACACAAATTCATTACAATGCAAAATGTAATAACACGTCAGAAAATCAAAAATTGAATTATGACGGTAATCACCCACCATAGGTTAATGACAACAACTTTAAGAAGGATAAAACTAGATTCTTTGTTAAGCTGCAATCCTGGACAAAATTGTTGGGACAATTAAGTCGACAAAGCACGATCGATTTCAAAGGCAACGCATGGGCATAACTCTATCTTCCCCCCCCTTCCTCTTCCCTACAATGTTACTAGAATCCCGAAAACATTCAGGAAAGCTGCAGTGGGCTTCAACATTGGTTGGGGTGGGGTGGTGGAGGGCACCTGATAGGACGCTAGGAGGGAAATTATTTTAAAGTATAAGGTACACCTTTAATTGAAGCGATTTTAGTGTTCATTATTGAAAGTGTTTCAAAAATTTTGTCTTCTAATGTAGTTACTGGGCAACGGGCGAGAGGACAAAAGAAAAATCAGTCCTAGGTAGGATTCGAACTTACGACCTCCATAACACCGCTCTCCATTGAGATACAACAAAATCATGGGAATCGAGGTCGCTTGTCTCGGACGAAGTGTCCCATCCCATTGGCCCCAGTCATTATCCGGTGGATAAGTCACTTCGAAAACCTTTGTCAACGTTTAACGCAAACTATATTTTACACTCTGGATAGCGATTATCCTTGATAATCAGTGTTGGGTTTTCTGTGCATTATTGGTTGTTCTGTGCAGTTAATAAGCGAGGCTTTTGTGTCGACACACATTTGCCTCGCTCTGAGGTGCTTGATTGCGTTATGCCTCACTTCGACGCGCTAACCCACGTTGTGATTCGTGTGTTCTTGGCGTTTATCTTTCAAACGTTTGCTGCGGTCCGATATTCTGTTTTCGTAAAGTTTTCATCTTTTAAAAGTTTGCTGGATCTTCGTAAAGCGTACATATCAGTTTAATTCTCATGCTTAACACATGAATTTTTAGTTTATTGTTAAAAATCTTTCTCGTTAGCTATCATCTTTTCAAATTTCAGAGAAATCGACCAGTCCGCGAATATTTAACGAATTTTTTTCAATGGTCTTTCTAGAGGTCAAGTTGATGTTATGCATAATCGGGAAAGTTTGGGCAATCAAGACACGTGTGTGCCGCGTCACAAGACAAGAACATCATTCTAAAAGCTTATTACGCAAAACGTAGGTTCTGGAGGTAATTTTGTGAGTGGAAATCAAGTTTACTGCCGACGGTAAATACAAACACACGAGGCCGCATGGAATATTTAATTACGTTTTAACACAACAGACAGAAGCTAACCTCATTTTGACATGGAAAATTATCCAGATATCTTCGCTCGGCTCTTAAGAAGCTCTCTATGTAATTTTTTCCGTGATTCCAACTAAAATTCCCTGGATTTCTTTCCCTTCGGTGCGGGCCATTTCTGTCTCGCTCGAGTATGATGTCATTTCAACAATCCTTTGTTCACTTCAACCGATTCCAATAAATACTGGCCAGTGATTGGGTAATTTCATAAACATTTGACGTGCCAAATTTCTACGGAATTGGAAGTAACGCAATTTCTCTACAATCTTATCCTGAACGGCTGCAATTTTGAGGCCGCGGTGGAGGGGGGCTGTATGGGAAATGGGTTAAAAAGTAAATTGAGTTTAATTCATTTTGTCAACAAGTTAATGACTGGATGTCTTATAAAATAACCGAGAAAATTATCCGAAGAAATGTTTTTGAACAAAAAATGACCCGCATTTTAAAGCGCTGATCGGTCTTCGAACGACTGAGCCCTCTTGAACATCTATTGCACCAGTAAGGGCCTGTTTACACAGATTGGGCATTCTCTTAGAAGGGTAACCCTTGCCTATTGTATTTTCCGGTTTGGTTTACATGAGAGGCAACCCTCCTAGGAGGGCCAACTTTCTGCCATGTAACTGACTTGACGGTAGGGTCACCCTTCTAGAAGGGTCAGCTTTTGTAGGATCAGATTACTGTCAGATTGCCGTCTGTTAGGCCGGGACACACTAGGCGATAAGTCGCTGCGACACGTCGCGGGGACAAGTCGCCGCAACAAATCGCCTTGTGTGACACGGTTAATTTCAGGAAAATCATTGTCGCTGCGGCAGAATTTTGTCGCCGCGATCAGTCGCACGAATTCAAACCAGTTTGAATTCATGCGACTTATCGCAGCGACAAAATTAGCGAAAGCAGCGTTGTCGCATCGTGTGTGAACTTCCGGCAACAAGTCGCTGCGACAAAATATAAATGAACCAATGAGAGAGCGTCATATGGTCAGCCATATTGAATATTAGAAAACTAGTTCACATTCCCCCTCATACGAGATCACTGCGTGTGCTCCGAACAGGCGTCGTGTCGCAGCGACTTGTTTCGCAAGTAGTACACATGGAGCAACTTGTCGCAGAGACATGTCGCTGCGACTTGTCGCCTATTGTGTCCCGGCCTTAATGTCTTAGTGCGGGTGTAAGCCCGGGGAATATTTTCGCCGTTCTGTGCTGGCCAAATCGTTTGAACAGAGTTCGGAACAGTCGGAGGACAACAGTGTCGACATTTCGCGAAAAGACCTAGATGAGGATGATGAACCAATTATTGATGAGGGAAAGCCGCTCGACTCGGAAAGATATGGAAGAGGACTTGCCACGTGAAAAATAGAAAATCCTAAGAAGTGGTCATGGACATCGGAAGTGGTGGAGATACTCCTGAAGTACATTACAGAATTCAAAACCAAGTGCGAGTGTCAACGGCGTGGACTTCGAGGCCGATCTATTCACAATCTGATCCAGAAATACGCCGATGCATGGCGGTGGATTTTCCAGATTTTTGCCCTGAAATTGTTCAGAAGCCGGGAAAAGAACTTAAGGATATGAACAGCGAGGAACATGAATTTTACGGAAAAGAGCTGGTTGTCTCTCCCCGCGCCAATTTCAATAATCGCGATAGCCCTAGGGACAAGACTTTGCATGTAAAGGAGGCTATCTTTTGCCCCTTATAGAAGAGTGAACAGGCCCTAAAACAAAATGTTCTATTAACTTTCCCGACGCACTCTAGCCTATGTCTCCTCAAATTACAAGCACTCGGAAAGAAGCATACGAGACAGTGAACACCCGCATATAAGAACAATTTTTTCAGGTATAAGGCTGATCGTGTTCTTATTTGAGGGATGCTTAGTAAGAAATCAGCCTGAAAGTGTTCTTAAAATGGTCTTAAAATTGGTTTCAGAAATACTTCAAATTATATATTACTAGAGGTTTAATTAACATACAATGCTGTTTTGTAATATATTTTATCGTTTGCAATGGTCCTGAACACCATACTACTTTGATATAAGTTACTGTACTGTACTGTTTCCTCATCCTAATACCCTTTCCCTTTGTATTAAGAACATGTTTTATTTATCAGGCTGAATTTGTTCTTATTTATATGGTGCTTTATTGGCCAAATTTCAGCCTGATGTTCTTAATCCACTTTTTGTACTTATATGCTAGCGTTTACTATATCCCTAGCCTTCACAACCTTTTCTCTGTACGCAACCCTTACGTTCAAATATGCAAAACATATTTATCTACCGCACGAACCATCCATCCTTCCCCCTCAACTGCTACCTGTAAGCCTACAAATATATCGACCGCACAGTTAAATAAATAAAGCAATATCTGGCTTGCTAATCACCCTGTCTTGCAGTCAGAGACCCAAATTGTCAAGGGTGCAGCTCGATCAATGAGGTCGAAGGAGGTGTGCAGCCGGCCAGGGGCTCGACCCCTGAACACGACCCACGCATGACCTTGGAGCACAGCTCAACTCCACAGCCAAATGGAATAAGCTGGGAGTCAATTGTTGCTGAGGGAGGAAAACCGGAGTGCCCAGGGAAATTACCCTCGGAGTAAGAATGAGATCGACTTAAAGT
This sequence comes from Montipora capitata, assembly GCA_949126865.1. NCBI lineage: Eukaryota > Metazoa > Cnidaria > Anthozoa > Scleractinia > Acroporidae > Montipora > Montipora capitata. The sequence continues at coordinate 4,679,776 of OX421457.1, read as the reverse complement.
CAGCCCACATACGAACTTTATGATGCGATCCCGGGTCCGCAGTGGTGGGAGGCACTACCCCGCAAAGAGGGAACTTGCGACGTTTTTGAGCCACGGACGAAAAACCGGAAGTGCAGATGTTGCTTGCCGGGACAGATAGTGAAAAGAATGACCGTCATTTTAGTATTCTTTTGTTTGAATGGGAAGTGGCCCTTTTGTAATAATAATAATAATAATAATAATAATAATAATAATAATAATAATAATAATAATAATAATAATAATAATAATCGTCATCAAATCTTGCCGCTCCATCTCTCGAGCCAACGGCGTGCGGTGTTGTTGATAACCCTAAGGTCATCGTCAGTGCAGGATAGGTCCCCATGGGCAATGTGCTTCATGGTCATAGGCGAATAGCAATAATCCTTCGGGAGACCAATTGCCATACTAAACCATCCTGGCCTCGTTCGAAGTTATTTTACGTTTGAAAGCGAGGCCAAAAGGGCCAATTTGAAAGGAAACAAAAGACTGACTAAAATAGCGGCCATTTTGGAATAACGTTAGTCAAGACAAGGAAAACAGCTCACTTCCGGTTGCCTTCTGTGACTCAAAATGCGATTGAAAAGACCACCCCTCCGTTAGAAATATTCCAAGTGGACACCTAGTATACACAGTCCCGTATGTTTAGAGACCTTTAGACAAGACAGCGAGGCATTGGTGATGAATCGAACTCTTGGAGGCATACACTACTGCGGGACTGCTGTCCTAACTCCAAACACATTCCTTCTATAGTAACTTCTCTTACGAGCTCGTCCCTCTCTCAATAGTCTATCATTTTGACCGGGAAGTAATTCTTTTTTTCTCTCAATTTTCACCTGAAGCAAAATGAAATACGAGTTGATGAAAGTCTTTTCATGACACGCCGGAAATAAGGCCATTCATTCAAGCGTTTAATTGGTCAATGGCTAAGCCGGATGCAGTGGTTCATCCGAAAACTAAAACACAAACTTACCTGCACCATTTACTCTTCAAAGGAGGAATTTTTGAAGAGATTATATAGCGAAAAAATGACTGATAAGTTCTATTTCGCGAGGATTCCGGACGTGGTTGGAACAACCCAGGAAATAGTTGCCTTCACGGCTTTGTGTTCGTCTTACCCAATCGTAAAATAATTCATCGATTTTTTTTCTTTCCGAGATTTTAAGAATCTAACTCAGACATGTCGGCGTCAGATGAAGTGCAGCTGCAAGTTTAAAAAAAACATTTTAGAAGCAGTGATGCAAGCCAGACTAGATCGGAAACTTAAAAGCACTTTTACAAGAAGTTGCCTTAGGGCAAAGTATTTCTTTAAGTTATATGCAAAGAAACCCATTTAGCAGAATGTTTTGTTTGTAAAAACTGTTAAGCTAACGTAGACTGGGAGACAAAGCAGATACCTCTCTGCCTCGCTGGGAATGTAAACAAATGTGATATTCTGTGACTGCACAGAAAGAGGGGCGTGTAAAACTCCACTTTCGACTTGCCGAAAAGGGATATTTCACGTTGCTAATTAAAAAATATTCTTCAAAGTTTGTTTTGAACGCTTGTCAGGTTCGCCTTTCACTAAAACAATTCACTTCAACTGTCATTCAAAACGCCAATCTTTCAATAAACAAATTCTCGTTGCGAAGTGAATTACCCTATCTAAATTTTGAGCGAAAATGCTTTCCATTTGACTTTTCCCGCAAGATTTCTCTTTCTTCCTTCGAATTACTTTACCAGTTCTCATTTCAGTGTGCCTTTATAAAGTATTTTGCGCGTTGAGATTCAAAAGCTTTCTTTCTTTACGACTTGCGAATTGTCAAACGGATGTGTTTTTGGTCAGATAAATTGACCTGGAAGATGAAATGAAGAAGCTAGCAAAAACAAAATGGTAGCCCTGCTAATGGGGCACGCAGACAAAATATTTAAATATAAATGAAAGGAAATTTTGCCTTTGTTCATTTATTTATTAAACCAACCAATGATGTAAAGGAGATCAGGAAAGACTTGACCCATTTGTCTATCAACGCGAGACATGTCTTCAATTCTACCACTAATCCCATAATAATCTCTATCCGCGCTCATGCAGATATCTGGGTCTTTTGTTCTTGCCGAATGCTGCAGACGAAGGGTTTTGTTCTGTGACTTTATGTAAGGTTCCGTGGCTTTGGTGTAGATCTACCACAGGATGGGGCTGATATCGCTGAACAGTCTGTTTTGGGCTTTTTCTTTATGGATTTTTTGCGGTGAGTTTGTCACGATTTTTATACCCAGCACTGTGCGCGATAGACTGAGATGTGTTTGTTTGATTTTGCTCGTTCGTCAATTTACAATGCAATTACTGGAGTATGAATATTTTAGCACCTTTTTCTCAAATACTGCATTGCTGATCTGGGAAATGGCTTTTGGAGCATTTGCCGTGTACTTACTGAAAGGGATTTAGTGTTCTGTGTGATTAAATCCGCAAGCTGAAATTAGTTTTTCGCGTTTTCGAAGAGAGAGAGCTTGGTTTGAACGTACAATAAAAACCATCTGCTTTCTCCATCACTGCTCTTGTAAATGATATCGTCGCCTATTTTCTATTTGTAGCGACCTCTCTTTTGGGCTTCAAGACCAAGCGTTCTCTGGAATCCCCTAGGTAAGGGTTTTCTGCGACAAAGCGTTGTTTTGTTTTTATATTAGCAATGTGTTTGCTTGTTTAATGTATGAAATAATTAGACTTGACGTGGTCTGTGGAACGATGCAAATTCTTCTTTGTGTATAACAAGATAAAACCAGACAGAATGATTCGAACACGCTTTTCTCTTAGGGCGTTTCTGCGCATTGATCATGATCGCTTTCTTCAATGGAATTGCTTCCGCGCTGTGAAAGGTTGATCAATTTTCCTTTGCCTTGGTCAAACCTTGCTATCGATATCGCATTTCTACCTCTCAAGCAGAGAGAAGCGGCTAAGCTTTGAAAATCTATAGGTCCTTGGAAATTCGCTCCGGGCCAGATGCGAGTGTGCAATGATTGAAGAATCTCAGACGGTCTTTTTGAAATTTTAGATAAGGGAGTTATGACCTGCTAGCGAAAATTTCCATTCGCAAATGACACAAAGCCAATTTAGTGCCACCTCTGTGAACTGGTGTCCATTCTCGGATTTGTTCATTTCGTGTTGTTGTCGATCATTGATAAATCGAATCTGTGTTGTATTTGTGCATTTCTAATCGTCGACGGATAATCTTCGTATATGCATTTTTCATTTAGTTGTGACCCCAGTAAATTAGAAGGTCAAAATAGCGCGTGAGACGTAATGCTTATAGTACGCGAATAGGACAGGAACTCGTTGTGTGTGTTTAAAATTTAGAGCCTTGTCGCTTTGATGGTATTGTTCGCTTCACTGTGCGAATAAATGACCAGTTTGTTTTGGAATGTGCCGCCTGGAAGACCTTATTGTTATCTTTTGAAGTGTAAATGGTGAAGACAAAGACAAAAATTAACGCATAAGTCGGTTCGTGGAGGAAATTTGCATTTATATGCTCTTTCTTTCTTTGTCAACTTGTTTGCAATTCTGTTATGTTCTTTGATCGTGGATCGTAGGGTTTTAGCGTCACAAGCGTAAGGGCTGAACGCTGAAACGACAGCGATAATTTCGGATTTGATGATAATTTTGTGATCACCCGCCTTGGTTATTGTACAATTCGAATTTAAGTGAAATGTCTTTGACATGTTTACGAGTGTCGATTTCTCCTTGTTCCCCGCTGGGTTCAAATCATTGACTTTTTTGGGCTTCATGACAAGTAAACTTCCCAAAAAAATGCTGTTTTATTTTGGGGTGTACTGTAAAACACGACCCACAAGCTTGAAGTTTTGATTTTCATCATCTGTAAAATAAAGGTCATCTATTTATCTATCTACCAGAGCCACATCCCCGCTATAAAAGTCCTCCCTGTAAAAGTGCAAACTTTTATGTGTTTGAGCACATCATTCACTCTAAGGAGTACATGTAATTACTTTAAAAAATGTTCCATTTGATGTGGATGGGAGAAACTAAGAAAAAAGATAAATTAAGAACAGCTAATCCTGGGACAGATAGTAATGTATTTGGAAAGGATTTTATGCTGACCTTCTGTGAAGTGCATTTTTTTAAAAACATTTTCCCCTATAATGCACATTAAAATTGTGAAAGTGGAGACCTTAGAAAACCTTGCATTTGAAGGGAATAGGAAGAAACAAAGATTTTATTAAAAGGTGAAATTAAAGTGTGAAAACACAATGGTATGGTTAGATGAAAAGAGAGGTCTTTTGAGAAGGATTTCATTAAAATGTAGAAGAATTTTGAGAAATCAGTTGTTTATGTCATTTTCAAACATTTTAGTGTGGATTGGTGAAAACAATGCAAAAAAAAACAGTGCAAGAAAACACTCATTGCAGTTGAGAACTCTCAAGTTGGTTTTTGTCTAGATGAAAGCAGAGAAATTTGAAACCCATTCTTGCAGATTTAGCCTTGGTATGATGAAGCCTGGACTTGTAAGATACCAACTTGTTCAATTCATCAAAGTTTTCCTTCACTGCTCTAGTTATTTAATAGTATCCTCTTCCTTCTGTATTCATATGATTTCAAAAAGTGAAAACAAAAGTCATTTTAGACTTAATTGTGGTTGTCTTGCTGTTTAAAGTTTTTGTGGCCTAGGGCTACTATTTCCCTATCGAGAAGCTTGTTCCCTGAGTTGGGTGCAGTAGCATGTGAATAAAATTGTGTCCACGTGAACTCTTTAGCAGACAAATTGTCGCTTAAATTGTCATCCAAAGTAGTAATTAGTAGGTCATGGATTGACCCACTATTAGGTATGGTATCTGTTTCTCAGATTCATTATCAAGTAATCTTTTCCTATATACTCTTTGGTTTGATAAGCCTGTAAAACAAGAGCCCTTAGTTTCTGGTCCTAGGGACTACAAGGTGCTGTATAGCTTCTTATGTACAGTCAGATTCCTTTAATACATACACCGAAGGGAACATAGTTTGTGTCCGTATTAACAGGGTGTCTGTATTAAGCAGGCTGTGTAAATGAAGTAAAAAATACAGTACTGTACACATTTTATTGGAGCAAAACGTTAAAAGATATAAAACAAAACATTAACATCAACAAAAGTTCTGAACGTTTGTACTATACAAAGATGCCATTTTCCATAGCTAAGTCTATAAGAACGCTAGAAATTAAGTCGCTTATTTATATGGTCTGCATTACCCATTACTGTATTGGCTAATTCTGTAATAATGGTACAAAACATTAATTAAAGTTACATCTTTCATTTACGCACATTAACTTAATTTATACAATGCTAGAAATCATTTATTGGCAAAATAGTTAGTTATTGATGTTTTGAAGAGCAGTATAGAATTCAACTTTTGCTCTAATGTCCCTTCACAAAAGATAAAGCTAATTAGAGACAAAGTTGATGAAAGAGTGGTCCCAGAGGAAGATAATTATTGTAGACGAGTAGTTATGTGAATGTTCTAGTGCAAATGTTGCCCCTCACCACTGGCCGAATTTGTGTCACAAAAAAATTCTAATTATTGTTTCTAGATACCCAGCATATTTGTGTCTTGCCAATTTGGATGTTTCTGCATGTTACATTTGATTTGAAAGAGTTTGATTGCTGCTTATTGTCATGAAGTGCATTTGAGTAAATCCATACAAGGATTTCATTAAACTTTTGCTCAGGAGGTCATCAGCCTTTGTAAGCAGGGAACGTTCAATGTTGTTAATGTAGTTAAGGAAGTAGAAAAGATAAGCAGCGGGTAATCTCGTGGCAAAAGAGCGTGCACAGCTGGTCAATTTACTCAGTGCCCAGCCCATAATAATAAACCACCTGTCCATTTAGAAAATGTGCTATATACTGTGGGTAATTAATAATTAAAAGACCCACATTTAGATTATGCAATACAACATAATTAATCCAAAGCATCATACGTACCAGTGGTAGTAATAAAATTACCAAAATTAAACAAGCTTGTAAGCAAATTTTGTTTCTTTTGTTGCAGCTCCCATTTTTCAGACCACACAAACGTTTGTCCAGACTGCAAAGGTATGTTGCATTCATCTCTGCAAATGAGAGACTGATCTGTCAACTGTGTTCCTAATTTGAAGGGAACATTTCTAAACAGAAGTGTTGGCAGCACTATGCTTTTCAGCCCACTCCAAACTGAAGCACATTTATTCCTTCTATCAAAACAAGTGGACTCACTCTATCTATTTTTCCACCACATTCTTTTTTTTTTTCATTTATATGTACAGTACCATCGTTTTCATCTAAGCGTGGAGACACGACGGGAAAACATGTTCTTTGAAGTTTGAGTTTCGCAGCCGTTAACATAAGCAAACTTTTGCGTGGGATAGTTTGACTGAACGTATTTGAAGCATACTTTATCAGATCAGGGTTAATTTTTTAGAAAAAGTCTTTGTTATCCAGTCTTGCTGCCATTCTAGGAAAACTTGCATAAACATCCCTCAAACTTCGAAGGATTGAAGACAAAACTTGTCATGTTTGCAACCAGTTAGAGCATGTTTTCCTCGTGACGTGTCCACGCTTAGGTGAAAATGACTGTATTTTAAATGTAGTCTCTTGTATGGCATTAAAACAAAAAATAACAAATATAACTGGCATGTCTGTTCTGGGGGTGGGGGTGAGGGGTGATTAGGTCTGGGTTAGAATAAGGGTCAATACTGTAACGCTAACCCTAACCTTTAGGTGGGCATTGTTCCATCTGTTATTTATGGCTATTTAGATTGCACCATGGGCTTGCATGTTGGCTTCTTCATAATTAAGAAGAGCAACAGAGTTAATGATAGTAATTTTCTTTCTTCTACAGCGCCAGTGTTTGACAAGCCTTTGAACAATGAAACTGTCAGTGAGGGTGGCAGAGCAACATTCAAATGTTATTCAAGTGGCAATCCACTTCCAGATATCATGTGGTACAGGCATGGAAAACCAATCCCAGATGAAAGTGGATTATATATTGTGGCGAGAAGGTAAGTTGTACCTCCCAAATCACCAAACTATCAAGTCTTGTTTATCTCTGGGCTAAAAAATCTAATACTCAAATTAAAGACTCATATAATTACATGTACATTTCTAAAATTTGTGGAGGTGCGGTGGCCTCATGGTTAGTGCGCTCGACTCCGGATCGAGTGGTCCGGGTTCGGGGCCTGGCCGGGGACATTGCGTTGTGTTCTTGGGCAAGACACTTTACTCTCACGGTGCCTCTCTCCACCCAGGTGTATAATTGGGTACCAGCGTAATGCTGGGGGTAACCCTGCGATGGACTAGCATCCCATCCAGGGGGGAGTATAAATACTCCTAGTCGCTTAATGCTACTGAAACCGGAGATAAGCGCCGGCCTGATGGGCCTTCTGGCTCGTAAGCAGTGACTTTTACATTTCTAAAATAATGAAATCATATGATAATTTACACAATGAAATGTAAAACTTCTGTCATTGAAGGCAAATGACCACAGAAGAGGGAAACTGTAAAAAAAATTAAAAAAATTATTATTAGAGCATGTTTTCCCATCACATGTCCACGCTTAGCTGAAAATGATGGTATATGAAGATATAGTAAACGCCTGCGTACACCGTAAGAACCTATGATTTCTGGGTTCAGGCTAATGAAGTCCTTATTTACCACGTGCTTAGTGAGAAATCAGCCTGAAATGTTGTTAAATTGTTCATAACATTTTCTTCAGAAATCTATACATCATACATTATACTTTACTAGAGGTTTAATTGACATACCTATGTACAGTGTTTTATTACAGTGTTTTATTACTAACACCAAAAAATAAATTTCAAATTAAAAAAAATATAGTATTACTATAAATCCAAGTCAACATTAAGAAAAAAATTCAACATCAAGTTGTTAAGTACATGTAATGAATTATTTACAAGGCTAAAGTTCTTTCAGTTATGTGTAAATTCTAGATTAGAGTGGAATCCATTTTGTTTTTTTGTATCTGTCAATCGTATTTATGGTGGTAGAAGTCAGTTAGAAAGTAGATTGGAATCTTCCAATCACAGCACCAGTTTTGGCCCTTTGACCTGGTCGGCTAGAATGATTGATGATGGGTGGAAAATAAAACCAGTAACAATAGTGATAGTGTAGGATATTCTTGGATCTGAACGCTAGGTTACTGTAATTATTATTTAGAAAAAAAAAAATTGATGTTTTCAAAACTACAAATCCCCTCACATGCACACTTTACTTTGCAAGGAGTTGGGGAGCGAGACTGAGGATCCGTGAAGTGACTCTGAATGACGCAGGAGCTTATCTTTGTGTGGCCAACAATTCTGAAGGAACAGCAAGCGCAGAAGCTTTCCTTGTTGTCAATGGTAAGTAATTTATCTCCCAAGAGATTTGAAACAGTTTCAAAGTCTCACTGCCAAAGGTGACTCAGGAGTTGCTCAAGGCTAACTTTACTTTATGGCATGCATTCTCTCATGTGGTGATTGAACATGTGTTTTTTAATGAAAATATCTTTGAACAAGAATAAACCCCCTTACATCATCCGGACCCGGAGCCTTCCAATTTGCCATCTTCCTAATTCCATTTTCCATGTCCTCGACACTAATCTTCACTTTACTTCTCTTCAAGAGGCTTTGTTATGCCCCTTGTCCACCAACCACATACTACTCCAGAACCTTGTTGCCTTTCCTGCATGGTGGTTGGGTCAGCACTGAATTTGCCTTACCACCAACTCCTTGTACAACTGACTTTGGTTATTCTTTAACAAGGTGTTCTCTCTAACCTTCGTTCGGTTGTCTACTAACCTCCAAAGTTTCGTGCTCCCCGGCTGGATCTTCCTTTTCGACAACAAAATTACTGCAACCATTACCTTCTCGACAACCTGATACCTCCTCTTCAACCGATCCATCACTTTCCTCCCAAGCACATCCCCCTTCCTCTTCTCCACAACTCTAATGTCAAAGCGTTCTGCCATTGCATGATGCTCTTCTCAATTTTCATTTGCCACCTGGGTTTCTTCTTTTGGAAATTGTTACCTTTCTTCTTCCCGATCAGCCCCAACCTGTTTGCAACTACATGCACCCCAGTATACAAAAGCCTACTGATAGCGACACCAACATCCCAAGATTATGCATCAGCTGTTCCACAACCTTTGCCTCTTTATTCACTTTTGTCCTATCCTGAGCCTTCAAACCAGGA
>OX421457.1:4660572-4663072 GCA_949126865.1 Montipora capitata | reverse complement strand
ACGTGCATAAAACGACATTTGAAAGAAACTGTTCCCAAAAATAACATCACGTGGTCTGAAATAGCAAAACAAAACGTACAAGCTAAAGAGGTCCCTTCAACTCTATTTTTATGAAAGTTATTCCTTTTGTTTTAGTATGCAAATGTGGCTGGTGGTCACATGAACGAAAACACTATTGGCTTACATTAAAACGGATGGTAGTACGATGACGTCATACCAAAATTCAAATGCTTAGACCTAAAGGGACACTTATTTTTGGATCATATGAAGAGGGGAGTGATTTTTTTGTCTATGTGCTGAAGTTAACTGTGATTTTCGTTTGACAGAATTTTTGCCTCCTGATTATAAGCAGTCAAATCCTCCAGGATCAGCTGATGACAGTGGGAAACATAAGGAACCGACCACAAGCGATCTGTAAGTGAGGACAAAACAAGGGCCCATGACCATAAGAGTGCTGTGGGCATGTTAAACCCATTTTCCATTTTTTTTATTTTCATTTTCTTTTCCACTTTTCATTTTTCATTTTCCTTTTACTTAAACGATGTGTAATGGCGGATTTCGTTCCACAGGGATATACCGACACCTCCAGCTTTCTCAGACAACGGCAGTTGCGTGAAATACAATGGGACTGTTTGCAGCAAGGTGTTAAGAGGAGCCCTTGTGTATATACACAGCTTTGAAAAACTGGAAAACATCGAGCGAAAACTGAGCACCGCTTACGACAATATACGAACTTATAAAGAAATCAGCCGTCGATGTCGGCCCTTCGTACAACCTCTTCTTTGTCATTACCAGTTCCCGAGCTGTGATAGGAGTTATTCCAAACCGAAGAAGATGGAAATTTGCTACGAGGAGTGCGAAGTCTTGCGAACCAAGATTTGCCCGAAGGAGTATAAAATTGCCGAGAGTCAATCCCTACAAGATGTGCTGTTTCCAGTTTGTTCGTCTTTGCCTCGTAGCAATACCAAGGAAGGCAAGAATTGTATTAAGCTCGGAGTTAATGATTCTGGGATTCAAAAGCCCAAAAAACCCGTCATCAGAAAAGGTTTGTAAGTGTTCAGCAGCAAAATTCAAGTTCATTTGTTCTGGGAAGTCGCACCTTCTCGAGTGCGATTCGAAATTAATGGGAACGAGTGATGTTTGAAAACGTTGAGAAACAGACAAGTAACCAGCGTAAGACAACGATAAATTTACACAGTGTGGTCTCTGTTCAAGAAGAATCTAAAAGTGACCATGAGCAGTCTGCAGTCTTTGACGAGTAAAAGACAACAGTTACCTAGAAATACTCAATTCTATACATTCCTATCAGCACTCAATACCCTCCAAAATATTTCTATTCTTCTTATAATGTTGTACTTTCAAAAATTTCACACTCTCCAGTGTATAAGTCTTTTTTCGCGCATTTCATTTTTTTGTCTTTCAGTCGTCAAAGATTTTAGACTGCCAATCGAAAGCTTGAAATTTTTGGATTCTCCTTGACCAGACAACGACCTTTTCAAGTTTTATGATGTTTACAATGCTGGATAGTACTGTCGCTCATCGGACATTGTCTGTCGGAAATTTGAAAGTGTACGATCAATTATCAAGTTTTGACGAATATGAAGACCGGACAACAACAATGTCTTGACTGTGCTCAGTATTGATCAGGTTTAACAACTTATTCATAAATCGGGGGTCGAAAAAACTCGCTTCTTTATTGAAGAAGGAATCGTAGGCAGGGGTTTCAGGAGTAGCCGGTTAACGCCGTATTTTCCAGTCACCGCTGGCTACTCTGCCTTTATTTTCACTGAAACCCTTATATAAAAGACAAGAGTGACTGCCACTTGCTTTAACTATCCCAGGCATCAAAAGTTCTCAAAATCCCTGCGTTGGTTACATCTTCTGTGGATATGCGGGAGGTGAAAGTCAAAAGTCAAAAGTCAAGGGCGTGTTCAAGAAGTAGTTCTCAGCCTGTCCTTCCTTTTTTTTTTTTACCAGTGTCTTCAGTCACCGGTTGCTACACAAACACTGGACAAGACTTCCGCGCCAACGTTAGCGTAACAGAGAAAGGTTATGTTTGTCAAGCATGGAATTCCACCAAACCTCATTTCCACATTATCTCACCCAAAGACCACCCCGAGATCGGAGGCGGGCACAACTTTTGTAGAAATCCAGGCGGACAGAAAAAGCGGCCATGGTGCTTCACTACAGACGAATCAGCCGAATTTGACTACTGTGATATTCCCAGATGTGGTGAGAGAATACTTGGAGGTATATCCAAAGCTGAATGGCAACAAGGCGATTCTGCAAATGGCCATCACGGAAAGAGGCGTAACGCAAATAGCCATCACGCAAATAGACATAACGCGAATAGCCATAACGCAAATAGCCGTAACGTGAATAGGCATAACGCAAATAGGCATCACGCAAAAAGGCATAACGCAAATGGCCGTAACGCAAAAGGGATAACGCAATGAAGCATAACGCAATGAAACATAACGCAGAGCCATAACGTAAACAG
>OX421457.1:4638072-4650572 GCA_949126865.1 Montipora capitata | reverse complement strand
TATTTACCGAGCGACGAAGCGGCAGCAACTCCACTTCGGTCAATAAATGTTATAACTATACTCAACTGATATCGCGTTTCTGATTGGTCAATTACGAATGCATAAATAGGCTACTGATGCAATAGAGGATAGTAGCAATACAGAAGTTGCTATGAAAATTTTGTTAAATATAATTAAAATCATTAAAAAATCGTACAAACTTGCTGGTGTATTTCGTAATTTACGGATACTCGTGATCTTTGGAAGATTCTCAAATTCCATTCGCCGATGGCTCGTGCAATTTTGTGATCTTTCAAAGAATCACTCGAGCCAATAAATCGCGAAATGCACTTACGTTCATTCATACGATCTTCCTGAACTAAAAGGTCACGAGGCGAGCATGAATACCCAGCCAACAGTCATCGCGCTTCAAATCAACCAAGAAAAGCGAGAGCACTAAAAATTGTGAGCTGCCTGAACTTAAAGCCAACATAGTCCTTTGGCTAGAAATTAAACTGAACTAAGAAATTCGTGGATGAGACTGGAAACATATGTATAATCACACAAATAGGCGAAGGTGTCCTCCAAAGAGGCAAATAACCCTCGAAGATCTGCAAAATTAATTCTTCATCTCTTTCGAAAGACGAATTGAATAATTGATTTACACTTCCTCAAAAGTACTTTCTGCAAAGCTCTATTAAAAAGATATTGAACTTACTTCTTCGCCCATTCAGCTTCACACATTGAGTGAACAAGATGTGTTCGCTGAATTCCTTGCCGCTCACAATTTCATGTCCATAGCATTTTCTCGAAGTGACTATTCAAACCAAAAGCTAAAGCACAACAAGAGCTTTTTGAGTACAGCTCGCCGTCTTTCGTGTTCGCACTACTGAAGATAATTTAACCGTGCCCAATTCCTACGCCATGACTAAGCCAACGATCACGCCACAAAACTCCCAAAAAATATTAATCACTTAATGACTGGTCCCGAGGGAAGCAGTTCATTTTGCTTCCCTCGAATCTCAATGTCTCCCTCGGCTGCTGCATTGAGATTCGAGGGAAACAAAATGAGCTGTTTCCCGCGGGACCAGTCATTAAGTGATTTGTTATATAGCACAAAAATAAAAGCGTGCAACGGCCACAGCAACGGCGGTCTTCGGTTAACATTCGCGGGTAATAGGGCACTGTTACCCTCTGACGTCATAGATTTTGCACTGTTGCCCGCTCAGAGACTTTTGGCGGGAAACAGTTTTATTGTTAGATGTCATATGACCTCGAAGTAACCAATGAGAGAGCGCGCTGCTGGGGAAAAAAACTTCAGCTATATAACAATAAAGGTTTAAAAAGGAAAGCAATCGTGCTGCACGTGCTACACGCATTTTTGTTCATTTCTCTGCCGCACTCAGCACAACAACAAGCTGAAAATACCAAATTTGAACTTTTGACGACACGACGTGGGCACACAGCTGTAAATCGTTCATTCTTAGTTCGCGTTCGATTGACACTATTCCGGAATAAGAATACGTGGAGTGATGATGAAAATGGTATGTTTCGCGCGTTTCGAAGCAGTAACGATAAAAAAATATGTTTTAAATAGCATTTTAGCAGATGTTTGACAATTTGAATGTGAATCTCCGTAAAAACGAAGGATTTCTAACTTATATTCCATGTATTCCTATTCCGGAATACGTTCAATCGAACGCACCCTTAATCTTCACTCGAAAAGCGATTTACGGAGGGAGAGAGTGTTCATCAACTTTCCAGGAATAAACTTGGCGACAACATGCAGTGTGCACGTTTTGAGATAAAACTGAAAATTTATCGGGTTAGCTGCTTTCGTCCTCGACACAACCTCAAATTTAGAAATTTCACGTCATTGTCAGTACGAGAACGGATAGGAAAGGTACCGAGGTTTGAAACTCACGTTCGGGACCTGAATCGCTATTGTTTTTATCTATTTATTGTTTTCGTGTTGTCGTCGACGTCGTCGTTGTTTACGCCCCCTCTTATGGATGTTACGCAAACACAACGACAGAGAACGCGTGAATAAGAAATACACTCTTTTTTTTTGTTATAAGAACGTCTAATTTTGGAGCTGAGGCTGAACGTTCTTATATTCTTGCGCTGTGAGGCTGAAAATGTTCTTAAGATGTTCTTAAATTTCCATCAGGCTTTGTTTCACCTGATAACTTTGATGTCGGAACGATTATAAATAAAAACTGCTCATTACTACAAAGTGAGATGTGTATCACGCCATAAGAAAATCATTGTCAGTTATGTTATACAAAATATGCCCTTAAGTACTTTACATTTATTTACCTTTAGTTTATGCTTTCAAAATGAGCAAAATAAAATCGTTCTCAATCGACTCAGCCTGAGGAATGTCCTTAATACGTTCTTAAAATTTTGGTTAATCTCAGACTCAACGTTCTTAGAACAAAGGTTCTTATAAAAAAAAAAGTGTAACAACAGCTCTGCAAACTCTACACCTGCGTTTCACATTTTGGTAATTTCTTTGACTTTCTGCAAAACAACGACGTGAAATGAACAAGTTTAAGGGTTCTCTAGAGGATGCGAACACACCAACCTGGTGATTTTCCATTTTATCACTTAAAATCAAGTATGTCTATACCAACCTCGTTCCCAGGCTCTCCTGGGAACGAGGTTGTGTCTACACCATTCTAACCTCTGGACACTTAATAAAAATGACCGAAAAATCAAAATGACAACTGAAATGACTGCTTTCTGGTTCTATCCGCGACCTCGTCGAAGCCGTCATTGTGTGAGGTCAATGTTTTCCCAGAAGATCACGCCCAAATTTCACGCTCTCACAATTTGATTAAATTTTTTACATCTTGGGTGACACATTAAAACGGAACGTCTTCATTTCACATTGAGGCCCCGTTCACACGTATCCGGATATTTTTTATTTTCTCAACGGATTCAAAAACTTTCACGTCCACACGTAACGTATTCAAATCGAATTTGCCCGTCTACACTCAACCAGATTCGTTCTAGTATCCAGGACTCCTCTGTGACTATTGTCAACATAGCATGCATAGCATGCAGATCATAGCAACATAGCAACAGATTCGTTCTAGTATCAAGGACTCCTCTGTGACTATTGTCAACATAGCATGCGCCATCAGGCGTCCAAGCGATACCATTTCGTTAGGCCTTTACACAAATATCACTTAAAGGGGCACTGCCATGATCTGCGCATGCTCGAGTTTGTTTGCTCTCGAGCCCACGGAAAATTCTAGCCGCCATCATGGATTCACGCGTGAGTCACGTATATTCACCGGAGTTTCTCCTTTGTCCACCATGACCCTCCCCAGTGGACACCATTTTGAATTTGTCGATTCAACTTGAAAAAAGTTAACCAAACACTTTTCAAGTTTTCACAAGACGCTAGCGCATGCGCTTCTCGTGACAGTTTCCCTTTAGGTCGGCTAAATATCTTTCCGGAAATTCTCCAAAAAAATGCCTAAATATCCCAAAAAATTTTCTAAATATCTCGAAAAATCCTCCGGATTCGCCGGATACGTGTGGACGGAAGGCGAATCCGGAAAGAGAACACCGTAGCGGACGGGGCCTAAGATTACCTAACAGTGAATTTACAAAGTTATCTAATACAGCGGTTTTGAACCTTCCTCCTCAAATGTCGCCCAGGCATCGTTTAACTCCATGAAGATCGCTCGCGCTAATGCCTCCTCTGGGCAACCAGTCAGCTGAAAGGAAAGGACGGTACTGATTTTAACTAGCCTAACACTACAGGCCTCGGGGAGACAAAACTCACTGTTTCCCTTGGGGCCAGTCAATTAGTGCTTATTGCTTTCCATCGAAGGAAAACGCGCCCTAATTTTGTTCAGATTGGGTGATGGTGTGGTCATGCCAAAAGGAATCGAGATTTTTCTCTGCAAGGGACACAAAATTAGCCGCCCCGAAGATTCTTTTGTTTTTTGCAGGGGCACCCTCACGTGCATTCTGGCACGCGTATTGATCTCGATCTGATGACAGTCTCTTTGTCACATGCTTAGTTTTCTAGCTTGGAAAAACAGGCTGAGCGACTGTCGAACGCACTTCAATAATCTGAGATTACTACTAATTAATAGCTGTTATTACAGGTGAGCCCACGACAGATTGGCAATCGGTGTTTGCAGTGTTGTTGTAGCAGCCTTATTTAGGAGACACAGAAAGTCCAGGGAATGATGACATTATTATTATTTCAAGGGCCTCTTACCTTGTCAGGATGCACCGACAGAACGGCTTTCCTGTACCATTTCTTGACCTAAAAAGGGGAGAACAACACGGTAACCTGATAGAAGTCAACCACCACAAGCTTAGCAGATTCTTGAAGTTAAACTCACTGGTGGAGTGTTGCTGCCTTTAACCACAATATCACTTTTTAATATCACCCAACTAGTGGGGACTAATGCAATCTGCATTTTAATTGGCGACGCTACTAGAGGACTATTAGTAATAGTCCTCGAGTAGTGAAAAGCGTGACGATTTCTTTCGTTTTATTCCCAAATAAATGTATTTCTTCAACTTGCATTTGATAACTTTATTATTGCCTTTCCTGTCCGACTAGTTGGGTGATACTAAAACAATTAGACCCTTCGCCCTCAAGGGCCACGGGTCAATAGCAGTGGTCTTCCAGTGAGCCGTGAGTTCATAATCTGTCACGCGAAAAATTATTCAATGCAGTGTTCAGTTCAACCCTCTGTAACTGAACTAAGTTCAGTGATAAAACCAGAAACGAAAGAAAAGGCAGTCGTCAAAATAAGAAGCAAAGCAAGTGCCTCGACACAAGAAGTAGGTATAGATACATGTGTTTTAAAACGTGCGTCGATCCAACCTTTTTTCATCGATGCTAGGGTCACTCCTTGCTCGACAACTCACGGGAAAAGTCTCTGGAAAATAAGTTGGCGGCCATCTTACCTGGTCGGGCTGCACAAGATTATGCATACCACAGGGTTCCCATCTTTTCTCGCCTTCCCATAAAACTTTATGCAAAGAGCACAATAAAGCTCGAATGTTCCCTTTTTTGCCTTCTGCCCACTCATTCACCTTCAAAAGAAAAAAAAAAAAAGAGCAACATTGTTTGTATTTTAAAATTCCGCTATAGAGAGTTTACCGTATGACGTGGCCACCAAGTGAGAGCGGGAATGGCATTAACAGCTCAACGTTGCATGCTAGCAAAAGCGTCATAATCCTAGAAAATATTTGGTTTAGAACGTAAATGTTAATACAATGGTCCTCAGGAATGGTGAACACCCTCGTAGATCTGCATAACACTTATTATATGGACGGGCGTGCTTTATGAGGAATAAAAGCACCCAGGATCGTAGCATCAATAGGACCACTAAATCCGGAAGCCGAGTGGCGTATTTTTAGTACGTAACACGAATGCTCATATTGAGCAACGAGGTTACGATTCGCGCCTTTTTTGTTTGTATTAATACTCAGTAACTGTATTAAAACCTGCTTTTCAATCTCTACTATAGATATTTATTGTCCACATAATGAAAAGAAAATTACACGTTAGCTCGAAGATATGAATTTCATGCTTTCGTGGCAAGAACAATATTAGAGAGCTTTAGCAAAGACAACGGCGACGGCAACGAGAACGTCACAAATTTGCATATATAGTGGGCAAAAACAATGGCTTTGCACGCCCTGCACGTGCGTTTTTCACTTTTGTCGATTTCTTTGCCGTCGTCAGCAAAACAACAACGTGACATCGCTAAATTTGAGGTTTTATGAAGAACGTCAGCACTTGAGGATATATTTTAATTTTCTCCCCTAAATTAAGCGCCGCTCATAACGATTTCATTCCTGAGGAACTACCACACCTTTGTCATATTAAAAAACTTGGAATAGTCGTGAAGTGATTACAATGAGAATTTATATTTTGAGAAAACGTTCTCGTTGCCGTTCCCGTCGTCATTAGGGAGTTCAAGAAACGACAACGGCTACGGCAACGTCAACGCCAAAAAGCAGTAATATTATTGGTTGAAAGAACCAAAATGATCGTGCTGCACGTGCGGGACGCATTTTGAACATTGCTGTCCCGTATACTCGTCAAAACTACAACGTGAAATGACCAAATTTAAAGTTTTGACAACGCGGACAAACTACGGTGAATCTTTCAGTCTCGCTCTTTACTTCAAATCCGTCCCTACCAATCCAGTTTTAGGACACTTCGCCCATATTGTATAATATAAACAAGATGGAATAATCATGAAATACTTAAAATAGCTCAAACGTATATTTTGAAGGGACATTTTCGTCTCCGTAGCCGTCATGGTTTCTTAATCTTAATTTCTTTCTATTAGGGAGCTTAAGCAACGACGACGGCGACGACAACGAGAACGTCATCTCAAAATATAAATTCACGTTCAGGTGTCTGATCACTTCGTGACTATTTCAACCTTTTTAATATGACAAGGGTGCGGTAGTTTCTCAAAAATGATACTGGTCGGAACGGCGCTTAATTTAGGGGAGGAATGAAAATTTATCCTCAAGTGCTGACGTTCGTCATAAAGCCTCAAATTTGGCTACCTCACGTTGTAGTTTTGCTGACGACCGCAAAGAAATGGACAAAAGTGAGAAACGCACGTGCTGGGCGTGCAAGTTATTGGTTTTGCCCACTAAATATGCAAATTTGTGGCGTTCTCGTTGCCGTCGCCGTTGCTTAAGCTGTTGATTACAAGGTAAGGAAATGAGTGAAAACCCTCGAGCAAGACACAAAGGACTCTCCGTATTGGTTCAACTTTTGTATCTGTTTCCACGAAGACTTTCGTGCCTCATCGTGATTCCGTGAGATTGCCCTACAAACCTCGTCTATAATGGCAAAACCGCAACACTTTGAGGCCTGTTTTCAAGATCTAATTGAGTAACATACTCTGAACGATCAAGAGGTCTCACCTTTGCCTTGACTGGGTCTTCTGACTTATTCTGTTCTTTTTTCAGTGATTTTAGTGTTTGTGGCCCTGATTCTTGTCCACCACCAGCAGCAGATTTAAATCCTTGCGCGTTGAGAATGTCACTGAACTCGTTTTTCCCAACAGGCTTCGGGGCTAAAATGTACAATTATAGCATTAAGGAGATGTATATTGGGGACTGAGATTGCTTTGAAAAGCGAAAATATTAGTCACAGTTGAGTGAGCAAAGAAGGGGAATGGGTTCGACACCGGATTTATGTCACAAATTAATTTATCGCAAGACTACAAAAATATACACATTTATTTCATTTCATTCTCTACTTACACAAATCCCATAATGCACCTCTCCCCCCCCCCCCCCCCCCCACCACCCTCCAAAAAAAAAAAATTGCATGGGCATTGTTTTCGATTTCTCTTGGGACACATTCATGTCCCAGGAGAAATTGCAAACACTGATTATGCAGAATTCTGGGAATTATTAAAAAAGAGGTGTATTATGGGATTTGTGCAAGTAGAGAATGCAAAATAGTTTGTAACGGCAACCCAGTGTTGGACCCATTCCCCTCCCTTACACGGTCGTGGATGAAATGAGAGCTGGTTTTTCAGTATTTGGGATTCTCTAAAACAGCGACTTTGAAGAACAAGTTTAGCAAAAGGCAGAGAGTTAATGTAGGGGTAAAGATTCTTGAGGTCATACAAATAATTCAAACGAACCCCCTTCAAAACTTCTTGCGTGTCGACTTGGTTACAAGGTTACTTAATAAAGCCAGCTTATAATTAGAGCCTTGCGTCTGGGATCAGTAAAACAGATACGCAAGAACCCATTTTTGATACTCACCGTTCCATTTCTGTCCGTAGTTCCCAAACACTCCCGAAGAACCAGACATGGAGTAAGAGGGCGTGTAGTTAGCCTTTTTTTGTACCTTGGGCGACGAAGGGTTAGCCCCAGACTGCCGCGGGGGCTGTTGGGCCGGCCGGGACCAAGAAGCACTATCACTAGTCTTGGGCCCAGGGTTCGTTATTGGAGAATTGTTCGCCGTTTGAAATTTTGGCGCCGATGCGGACTTTGGCAAACTTGACTTCAAATTCCCAAAGGCTGCAAACGGATCAATGGGCGTTGATTTGCTCTGTGGGACAGCGCCGTTTGCTTTTCGAGAAGGAGTAGGAGAAGGTACCTTGTTTGGTTGTAGAGGTGTTGTTGTGGAATCACCCCAGTCCCCAAATAAATCCGCGTTGCTTTTTGTCTGGGCCTGTGTTGTGCTATTGGAGGTTTGGGGCGGGGCGCCCATTCCCAAAAGGTCTTCACTTGCTGCCCCAGGCTTCTCCCCAAATGGATCAAAACTGTTGGAAGCGAAAGAGTAAAACGTTTCGGTGCTGCTACTGCTTTGAGCAAGTGTTGAACCAAACGCATCAAATGTTTCAGATTTTGCACTATTTTCACTGCTTCCGAAGACATTGAAAGACTCGGCGCTGCCTTCGCCTCGCTTTAAGGAAAAAGGGTCGAAGGAAGTGGCTTCCCTGGTTTGTTTCGAGCCAAAAAGATCGAACTCGCTCGATGGCTTCTCAATCGAACTTTTCGAACTAAACGGGTCAAAAAGATCCGGAGAGGCGTTCTGGGAATCGCTTGCAAAGAGATCATCCGCACTGTCTGAGGATTTAGTCCTCGTCGTATTGAAGGGATCGAAAGTAGCAGACTCACTGCCAGGGACTGTAAACGATGAGACATTCTCTCGGCTAGAACTTGCGCTGTGGCTTCCCAACTGACTGAAAAACTCTTCCTCGCCGTGAAGAGCTCCAGGGCTCAAAACGTCGTCTGCACTTTTATTCCGTTTCATGCTTCTCTGTTGAGCTTTCTCTGTGCCGCTAAATAAGTCAACGTTTTGACTGTCCTTACTTCTACCTGCAAAAATGGCAATGACCACTTGACTGAATGCATTGGTTAAATTAATACAACGGCATCGGCAAAGAGAACTTTTCATCTGCTATGGGCCATCATTTTTATTCTGCACTCTTCGTCAGTGCCTGCTTACATAAATGTACAGATGTGATAATAGAACTTTTCCAATAGACCTTATTCACGATGGCCGCCATGTTGGATTTGCTATTATCATGCAAATTAGCTACACACTTCTGAGGGGGCAAACGGCACAAGTTCCAGAGGTTATAACGAACATCTTAGCCACACAGATGATTTGTTTCACGTTCATTGAATGTTTATCTCCTAAGCAGTAAAATAGAATGATTACACAAGTTACTTCCACGTTTTTTTAGCGAAAAATGAGCACTTCACGAAGTAGAAAGTCAAGATGTCAAAGGCAATCAAAGATATAAATTATTATAAAAGGTACTTAATTCTAAATTCTAAAATATACTTTTAGCAAAGTTATTTCAATATTTCCAAGAGCTGATTTTCCGCAATTTGCCTTTTTTCCAGTGTTTGCCCCCCAGCATAACACATGGCTAATTTGCATGACAATTTGAAAACCAACATGGCGGCTATCGTGAATGAGGCCTATTCTCCCGGTTGGGACTGAGATTAGCAGGACGTCGAGGCTACTGTTAGTGAATTCCTCCACATTAGTCCCCAGTCCATGCTCTTCTCAGTCCAACCCTAACCCTAACCCTGCGGAGTCGCAGGAGAATGAAACGAACAATATTGCTAAACTGGCCGTTCGTAAACTAATCATTCGAACTTCCACACTGTCAGGAGCTAATGACACTGTATACATTTCTTCGACTTTGAATTTCCAACACTGGAATCTAAGTCACGACAATATTTCTCCCACCAAAACCTTCACGCTCTCAAAACCTTTAGAACTTCCATTGATTGACAGAGGGGTCTCCGGAACGACGGGTGATATTTCAAAATTCGGAAAAATTCGGACACACCATCGCTTATCTAGTCGGGATATATTTGGAGAATCATCAATAAATAATCGGAAAACTTCGTAAATTGATCGTCTGTTATCGTACCTGGCGAGAGATTGAGCAAGTCGACTCCCATGCCGTCCACCACTCGAATGTGGGGTTCACTTTTCGAGGTTCTGCCCGTTTCCTGGTCTGAATCTGCAGGAAAACTACTTCCTAAATTTAGCAGATCGACGTTATTGCTTTGTTTGCTTATGACTGGCTCATCTTCGTCTGAATCGCTGTCCTCCAAAGTGAACAAGTTTTCATTCAGTTCATCATCTACAGGAGACTTCAAGTCAAAGAAGTTTATCTCATCTTGGGCCCCAGTCTCCTCTCCTTTTCTCTCGGAGAAGAAATCATGCGTCTGTGATGCTGACCTGTCAGCGGCAATTATTTCAGAATCGCGCAGGTTGCCAAAATCGTCATCATTATCATCATCTTCGCTATCCTTAAAGGAATCGTTTGTTTTGAATTCCTGGTCATTTTCTGTCCAGTTAATAGCAGCAAAGAAGTTACTGTTCGGCTTGCTGACAGACGCACCATCCGCGGTGTTGGATTCAGCTTCCTGGAGAATTTCGCCATTATCATCGTCTTCAACTTCGTTTGACTTAGACTTAAACACCATGTTTGATTCACGGTCATCTGCGTTCACTGCAAAAGAAGCACAATGCACGGTACAGCAATACTGCACTAACGTTTCAAGGACTTTCCAACAATCATCTTATCAAGGACTTGCAAACAAGGGTTGTTCAATACTCACCGGACTTCCTCGCTACAAGCCCGAATCTGTGTCCGCTTTTTTTTAGCATGCGTAATAGCGTGATTTTCTCCGGCAAGTTGAATAACCAACAAAACAAATTCTATAGTCGGTATTCATATCCGCTTTGATAATTTTTAAATCATAGTTAATAGAAGGGACTGGTTTTGAACCTCGGCAAACATCAAAGAAGCAAACAAAGATGCCAAGATTTAGGTTGGAAAGTCCGTGACTGTGCACAATCTTTTGTTTTGCGCTCATACACTATGCATGAATTACGTAACTAACACGTTTCTATTGGTTAGTTGCTGAGTACGGAGTAAACAACTATTGTGTTTTGTGCACGGTCAAGGCCAAAAACGAGAACAAAAACCTACAACAAAGAAATTTGTCGGGTTTCATAACCATTCCCGTCTATTAACTATGATTAAATGAACAATCATCTCGCACGCTGTAACAACGATGCGTACAAAGGTTACCTTTACACAGATGACGTGGTTTTTCAGTAAGACAAATCAATCAACACGATCCACTCAAAAAAGATGGAAAGGATCTGAAACCCCAGTTTCAGTTTAGTCACGTTTTGGAACCCGTTTCCTCGATGAGGAACACCGCCTCATGACTTCATTTGAAAACCAAGAATAGAAAGTGCTATTGGTATTACACTGAATGGGCTCCAATTCTTTCTAGGAAAATGTACCCACCAAATTCCTCCTGACACTCCAAGAACTCATCCTTGGTAGAGAAACAGACTTGAGGAAAGAGCTTATCCACTTTGAGTGTGTCCCAAGAGTGTGTGAGGCTGTTGACTTCCTCTGCATCAACGCTAATGTCCAAAGTAACATTAAAGTTTGCTGTAAACTTTACTTCATCGTCCTTGGCGATGTCTACCTCATCCCTGGAAAACGAAAGAAAACCAGCAACCATGAACCGACAAAGTCAGGAAAAAGGCCAAATGTAGTATTCTTTTAAGAATGTCTGTCACTGTGGATTGTGGGCGAATCTTTTGCTGACGTCATCGATTACGTCTTGTCTCAGTGACACTTGCTGACGGAAGGCATTTTGCTATTAACACAAATAGACCATTTTCGAATTCTCACGGCAGGACTGGATCTAGCATGGAATAGAGGCTAATGCGGGCAAATCTTTTGAAATGCAAATTAATTTGCCCGCATTAGCCTCCATTTCATGCTAGATCCAGTCCAACCGTTAGAATGCGAAACTGGCCTATTGACTTCAAAAGGTAAAAGGACATGTTAAACTTGGTTCAATTGCCAATTTTAAGGCCTTCCGAGTCGACAACGAGCGAGTTATTAGCCATCAAAAACCGATAAATAGGCTATTTTCGAAAAATCAAATATTTAGCTTGATAGCGAGGCAGTGAGGACAAAAACAATAGAACATATCATCCACTTTCCTTTGCCTTTGTCCTTACTGCCTCACTATCAAGCTGAATTTTAATATATCGAAAAAAATGCTTATTCTTGGCTGGCAAAAGCGCTCATGAGCCTATACGTTAAAAGCCCACCTTCAACCGACAGGCTTTTCGACCGTTTGTTCTTGTTATTATGGAAATTCGCATTGCTTATCGTAACGATCTAATTGGATGAATCTCAGCTTCGGGTGGAATTTTCATATGTGAAGATTGTTCCGCGGCACGCAATGCCTGTCGGTTGAAGGCGGGCCTTTCATTTCTTGTTGCAAAATTTCCAATTTTCAAATCGTCATTACTCAGAGATTATGCGGTAAATTGCGCTTAAAGTCTCAGAGATAGCTCATTATGCAATGCACTTTGAATATTCAGTAGTACTGATTTAAATTACAAAACGATGGGGTTACGCCAATGAGGCAAAAAAAAAAATGTAAACAAAGATTCCCCTATTAAGTTCGGAACTTGCATTCAG